>CAJNJA010019139.1:0-10332 GCA_905231915.1 Symbiodinium necroappetens
GTCGCCGTCGCCGTCGCCGTCGTCGTTGTCGTCGTCGTCGTCGTCGTAGTGGTAGTAGTAGTTGTTGTTGTTGTTGTAGTTGCAGTTGTTGTTGCAAGCAAAAAAAGTAGCAGCAGCAGCAGCAGCAGCAGTAGCAGAAGCAGCACCAGCACCAGCAGCAGTAGCAGTAGCACTAGCAGCAAGAGCAGCAGGGGCAGGAGAAGGAGCAGGAGCAGGGGCGCAGGAGCGTCAGCAGGAGGAGGAGGGGAGCCGGAGCCGGGGTCGGGGTAGGCAGCAGCGAGGGTAGGTAGGAGTGCAAACAGGTACGAGTGAGAGTAGGTGAGAGTAAGGCATGAGAGAGGATAATTGATAAGCGAGAGTAGGAGTGAGAGTACGAGGAGGAGTCGTTTTCAGTAGCAGTAACGGTAGGAGTATGAGTAGTAGGGGTAGGAGTGGGAGGAGTAGGAGCCATCACACACTCACAAAGAATCCCTTCCACCCCTACCAGTTGTCCCACTCCTGATCCTCCCGAACGCTGAGGCTGCTGGTACGACGAGGACTACGTGACACCGCTGGCTACCGATATTGCCACTGCTACTACAGTTAGAGCAAACTCGTTCACCAGCCGAAGCCAGGAGCCGAGAACGAGCCGGCCTCTGCATGGGCATGGGCTGTGCTTCACTCATAGGCGCCATGGGCATCGGGAAAGGAGAATTCTCGCCCACGGGGGATGGCGCCTCGGGGAGCCGTGGAAACCAATTCTAGTAAAGTAAACGGAAGACACTCAAAGACCAAATCCTTACATCCCAGGCCCTGTTGTGGTCCCTGTTCCTCGGAACAACGATGACCCAAAATTGAAAACCGACATACCAACACATCCAGATCGTACTACAACCCTGAAGCTGCAGATCCTCCAAAGCACACTCCGAAACCTGAACCTTAACGATGAGACCGCATGGCATCAAACTTCATAACACCAGGGACCAGAACTTATACTACACCCCTACACCTAAACCCTATATCCTCCCGCTGACTCGAACTGAACACTTCATGTCTACACCGGAGCACAGCGCCCTCCCTCGGAGCCTGATCTCTGAAGCGTGTGGACATCATAATCATATGCAAAGAGCCCGCCGCCAAATAATTGAAAATTCTGGCCATAAACCCGAAATCATGGAAACAGTTTCTAAGGAGTAGCTAGACAGAACATCTTTTTGAAGAGACCCGTTCAGGTTCGTGTGGACAGGACCATATTCTAGCAGACTAGTTCTGCCGTCGTCTTCATGATGGTAATGCACGAGCATGATGATGGTGATGCTGACACCAACATTGATCTTACCAGCCCTTGTCGGTGTGTGTCTATGTGTTCGATAGTGTTGTTGTTTTTGTTGTTGTTGTTGCTGTTGTTGTTGTTGTTGCTGCTCTTGTGGTGGATGTCGCTATCGCTGTCGCTATCGTTCTCGTTATCGTTGTCGTTGCCGTTGTAGATGTTGTTGCTTTTGCTGTCTCTGTTGTTGTTGTCTTTGGCGCCATCGTTGTCATCGTTGTTCTAGTACTTCTTCTTCTTCCGCTACGAGGTGCAGGCTTCGAATTTCATACTCTGACTGTAGGACATGGAAACCTGGCTTTTGACAAAGGCTCTGCCTGGCTATACCGCCTTTTAAGACTAGGTTGCACTCTGAATCTCAACATCGGTGTATCCAAAATCCTCCGAACCCTATTTAGAAATTAAGCCCCTACGCCTAAACCTTATATCCTTCTTTCAGATTAGGTTGCACTCTGAACATCCGTAAATTCAATATCCTCCGAATCCTAGAATGAAGCCCCTAAACCCTAACTCCAAGCCTCCGAATCCAAAATGCAGATGTGCTGGAATGCAGCACAAGCGTCCCCCATGGAGCCACGCGGCACCACAAACTGGGAGCCCATCTTTGGAGCTGCCTGAGGCTGACATTTTGCTATGTTGAACACCTCCTGCAATAAAGTTAGGGCTTAGGGGCTTGCTCAGGAGAGCTGCACTTGGCGTGATGCTCCGTTGCATGTCAGTGGCTGGTTTGCAGGCTGTCCTCTGGCTTTGATTGATAATGCAGCATTGTGAACAGGGATCGGGAGTAGAAGTACTGCGACTAGCACTACTACGACGACGACGACTACTACTGCTGCTACAAGCACTGCTACTGCTACTGCTGCTCCTCTACTACTACTACTACTACTACTACTACTACTACGCCGGTGAAGACTTTTGACACCCAAACCAAGTTTCTCTTACGCTCTGATCGCCATCAATACAGACACTTACACTCCATCGAGTGCTATGGCCCGTTGCAACACTAGTGGTGGTGGGTGCTGCTGCGGCTGTTGCTAGTGATGGTGTTGACAGTGGCTGCCGTCATCATGCAGGGCCCGAAAAAAGGCCACGGTCCAAGCCTGTGCCTCGGCTTCGGCGCTCCGGCCCCCGAAAAGCCTTGGGGGTGGTGTCGTTCAGAATGAAAAGAACCACCACATGCTTCCGTTGCCGGTCGAGCTTAGCGCTTTGCTTACGATCTCCATCCCACTCAGGTCGAACTGTGGCCCACACCAAGAGAACCAGCCTTGCTGAGTCTCCTGCACCGGGTCGTTGAAGATATCTTCAATAAAATCCATAATGACTGCAGTCAGGTTGGATGAAGTACTCAGATGGCGCAGCTTTGCAGGGTTTGACGCAAGGGTTTTCGAGAAACCAGCGATACGCGATCCACTAGAAGCTCGCCTGCTCCTGCACTCGAAACTCCCCGTAGGCCCTTGTGCCGCTCAAACCTCATGCAAGTCAGAGTTGAACCGCAAGACTTCCAAAGCCATGGCCCCAAAACCACGAACCATGAAACCCGCGTACGGAGGAAAGATCAACAATCATCAAAGGGAGGCAAGACTTACTGCCCATAAGACATCACAGACAGATTGGACGTATAGCGACGTACCACCAACTGTATAATTATCAATGAACCATGGAAGCGGGCTAGACTTTTCTATACGCATCAAACACCCTCAAACCCCCGAAAACTCCTCTGGAGGACCGGGCAGCACGCCAGGCCTGAGGCGAGTCACTAACTGTTGAGTTTGGCATCTTACAAGATTGCTGAAGCGCGGGTATTTTACCAGCAGGCGTGATAGCGATAGTGGTGATGGTGATGATGTTGATAACCATGTTGACGCATGTGGCGACTTATGATGATGATGATGATAATGATGATGGTCGATATGATGATGGTGGAGGAGACACTGCTGGTATTGATCACAAGAACCAGAAGCACGCAGAGTTATTATTCGTGTTGCTACTCTCGACATTAAGATTAGATTGGTCGTGGTAAGCTATCGCTCAGATGTTTGCCCGCTTCCTGGCAGAGGGGATGCCGTATTTCTTGCCAATTGAACGCCTCCGCACCACTACTGTACAATGCCGTGCTGGCCTTGTCATGGCATGTGTTTGATGATGCTAGCATTGTTGGCAGACCTGGTCTTCTTCTGGTCATGATTGCACCTGTAGCCATAGTCACCATGCATTGACAGCTAAGCTTGTTATCTCATGCTGCGATCTGCAGAATGTGACTCAATGTTATCTATAGTGCGCATCAGATCGCAGCAGACGCTCAGAACAAGTGGACGCTATGGCACTGTGTCTCCCCGTAGCTTGAAAATCCTGCATGAAGCACACACACAAGTAAGTCCTGTTCAACCTCCTTGCGTATGCGTGTGGCCATTCTCATAGTTGTAACCAGGTTAATTGCAACTACTGTCAGTACAAAAGAACGGTATGTCTTCATGCCTGCTGTTGCTCATGTCTCGGACAGTTGTCATTACAAAGGGAGCAACCGACCCTCTGCAGCCGAAGCGGCGATCCGAACTCACCTGTGCCAGCAGCCCTGCTCGGCCGGGTTTAGAGCTCTGGGGTTCATTGTAGTAGTTGGAGCTGAGGATCGGAGCGCTTGCCTACTGTGCACCTACTTTAAGTAACCGGAGAAGCTCAAGTGCTCTTTCCTCAGCTCCCCTCTGTCCATCACTTCCAGTCGGGGACTTGGCAGAGAGAAGCCCAACAACCTAAGGCCAGGCATCTATTTTGGGCCCTGCTGTGATGTACTGGAAATTTCTGCGACACAGAGAGAGCATGAGAACTTTACTACATTGATGCTGCTTTGGGATCCAGGGCCGCGGGGGCTACTAAGGACTCAGAAGTGTGGAGATCTCCGACATGGTGCGACCACTGCATGAAGCAGTCGACTTGCCTGGAGGCTCAGGCATGGAAGCGACACTGCAAAATTGAGCTTGAATCCCTGACCCTTTTTGCAAACACCCTGAAGCCAGAATCATCAACTCCAACTCCAAGCCCCACCATCTTTCGGCCCCATCCTCGAGCTAGAGACTCGCAAAATCGTCCGCGCCTCACCGAGCCTCCAGGTAGCAGTGGAGGGCCACCCTGGCCCATGTGGATTTCAAGGGGAAGGCTGTTCCTGTGTTGCTGAGCCCGAAAGCCATTTCAAGCCCTGAGCCGCGAAGCCCTGCGCGGCAAACCCGACTTCGCGATGACAGTCTTACACTTGGGACCGTCAACAGCACCTTCGGCCTAAACTCAGAAGTACCTTGTGCTCTGAAAATGGGGAAGCACTGGGCAACTCGGGCCCTGACAGGGAGAGCTGCAGTGGGAGGGCCGACCTCAGCGGAGTGTTCTCTGGCCTTCAGGTGCTAGCGAGCCTCGTTTTACGGGTAGCCTGCAAAGAGTTGAGATGCTGGGTCTCTTCAGACTGAAAATGCTGGGCTGGGTATGTTGGTGGCGATGGCATTGTGCGTCGGCATGATGGTCTGAGTAGAAGCACAACACTCGATGGCAAGAGACCACCCTAACCCGAGACCACCCTGCTTCCAACACTACGGTCTCCTTTCACGGAGTCGGTCCCCAGCACACTGGATAGTATGTTCCATCTAAAAGTCACCCCTCCCAAGTCCACAAGAACCAAACGAAGCAGACACACGCACGCACACACACTCACAGCCAGATCTGCACTGAAGACCCCAAACGAGTATGGCGATCCAAGCGTGTTCGGGTCCAGGCCTGGGTGGTGCCCATCGGCGAGGGTGGTATGGAGGCCTTCCCCAAGGCTTACTCTGGGTCTGGGGTGGCGGGCCGCCTAGCATCGATGTCGCCGAGATTGTCAGGGCTGGATGTCTTAAAATGGAGGTCTGGCGAGGTTCGTTCTCTTGCTTACTGGATAGGTCGCAGAGGTCTAATCCTCGATTCCAGGCTTGATTTCTTGCAATCCTGGGTTGCCGGTTTCCCTCGCATCCCTCGCACCTGGCTGGGCGAGAGCTGTCGGGAGGCCACCTGAAGTTCTGCATTTCCGGAAGAAGCAACTCATGGATGAGAGGTTGCAGTGGGAGGTTCACTGGCATGAACTTTTCAGGACAAAGCCATAGCTCCACGGAAAAGTAAGAGGCTGAAACTGGGAAATCCGTCACCCGGGCTAATCCCAAACCATGGAAAGCCGGGTCACAGGAGTTCCGCGGCCACTGGCAACTGGAGGCCCTGCTGTCCTTGGAGACAGCTTTCAGATTCAGAAACTTTGAGATATTGCAGCGGGGAGGGTTGAGGGACTGAGGGGTGTTTGTGCAGCCAATGGTTTTTAATGTTTGATGCCGCGGTAGCAATATTGCCCCTAACAAAAAACGTCATGCGCACCCCCCTTTTGCCTGAACGGGTCGAGGGGCGCCGGCAGAACCTGCTCCGTCGGCCACTGCGAGCCGAACTGCATCGAGCTGGCCTCTGCCAAGCGAATGCGTTTCGGGCTTGTTGGGGCCGTCGTGACTCCGCTGCGCTGCCAGTCGGCGAATCGCGGCCCGGTCGATCTGATCCGAAGCCGAGCCTTAAGCTTCATCCATTTATGGACCCAACTCTCTGAAAGCATTAATTTGCTTCCGCCGGCGCGCCGGCGACGGTGGGAGCGTCGGCGGGAGCGATGCATCTATGACCTCTCCGAAGACTTGGCAAGGATGGGCTTCCAGTGCTTCAGGGCCAAGGATTGAAGCTCCCACACTGTTTGGCCAAACGGTTACGGTGTTGGGCCTCCGACCCTCTACACTCAAGGGGCTAGTCTGAAGCCAGTCCCAGCCTTGTTGGACTGCCCACCACAGCAGCCCTGGCAGTTGAGACGAAAGGGTGTCACACGTTCTGTCAACTTCCGAATGGCAAAGAGACCTCTAACAGCGAAGCCCTGCGCCAAAACATCCGCCGGAGACTTGAAGCCCCCTGCTTGCAGAGAGAACAACTTCGGGCTGGAGTTTGGTACCCAGCGCCCGCACGTTTGTCACAAACAGGGCCGGAGGCAAAGCTAGCAAAGTCCCCAGCTTCTGGGACTCGCGGACCCCGCACCTACCCAAACAAGAAACTTCAATGTCAAGAGTTGTGTCAAATACCAACAAGCATTCCAATCTTACCCAGAACAATATCCTGCTGTGCCCCCATCGATACCCTGCGCACCACGCCGGCAGTGGGAACCCCAAAAGGCCGGACCTGTTCGCTGCTCACTTTTACTGCTTGGGCGCAAGGCCTTTGCTTCGCAGGTTGTGGGCACTGGGTCCAGTTTGGATCATTGGAGGTCTGGATTTCGGCTGAACAAAACAAACCCAAAACCTCTGGGCTCTGCTTGTGTTCGCTTTGTGCCTTCAGAAAGCTTTGCAACGGCCTCGAAAGTCTGAAGTTTGAGTGGAAATGTCAGAAAATGAGGGGCCTCTAATCCTGAACTGCAGGTACCTCGCGCGCAATTTTCCCTTACAGTGGTGAGAATCCTGTGCTCTTTGCTGAACCATTATCACTCAACTTACGTCTCAAATTGGTAAACCAAATTCCCAATCTTATCTCAACATCTCACTATGCGCCTGAGAGATGTCAGACACGCCGGAGGCCCCGACACAACCACTGGGCATGGCCTCGGAAGTTGGGTCAAGAATAAAAGCTGTGAGCCCCTGAGCCAGGACCCTCTGAAACGGGTACGGGTAAGCCCTAAATGCTCACCAGGATCCCAACGTCCTGGGACTCTGAAGCCCGAATGTCCAGATGCCTTTGAACTCTCGAGGCTCCAACCCCGACAGAATTCGCCGCCTATCACGCCGGACTACGAGCTCCTATTACAGCGTACGAAGACCCCATGCCCTTTTTGAAGCACAGAAGCTAAAAAAAACCCAGGAACCTCGTCACCAAATCACAGAACCTAACAAGGCCACGCCGCTCCAGGAGGGTTTGCTTCGACGGGCATTGGTCCCCCAAAAGGCCGCACCTGCCGAGCAAAAGGAGACGACAGGTGTAAGACTGAGGGTTTGAGACGTTAAACGTTCAGGGTTTGGCCGGACAGAAACCACAACTCATGATCCTGAAAGTTAACAAGGCAGTCCTGAATCCCCAATCTTGCCCAAGCCGAGAAGCTAGACAAGTTTAGGCAAGCTTAGTCTAAGGCCAGAACCTAGCAAACATCTCAACTAATCAGATCCTCAAGTCCGGCAAGCATCCGAACCATAAACCTCTGGCCAACTTGAAACCTGCGCTCCCTGCACTATTCAGAATGTCAGGCGGAAGTACTTAGCGACACCCGCGAACCCCTGAACCGCTTGGAACCGTGGAAACCTGAACCCGTAGCAACACCAACCCTCCGTCACCAAAGCCTAAACTCAGAAGACACCTGGACCATGATTCTCAAGAGCCGGGATCACCCTGTAAGAGTGGGTTGCAAAATCGACCTGGGAAATGTCCGACACACCGGAGGCCCCCAGGAGTCCGCTTGGAACGGCCTTAGAGGGTTCTGGAGGAAAGGACGAAGAGTTGACGATTCAAGAAATTCTTGAAAAGGTTCTGGGTCTGTTGCCGAACCTGGACCAGACTGACCCGTGTTGCTCGCTTTGACCCTGGCAAGTGTTAGGTGCTTTCTTGAAATCCTGGCGGATATGTTGCTTTAGTTCGATGCTGATGCAGGTGCTGACCCGCACATTCCACACTGCGCGTGGTACGCAAAGTCTGCAGGCTTCGTTTTGGCTTCTTTCGCTCTTCTGCCGTGCAGTGTTCTTGGAAAACTTCTTACTCGGTGGTCGTCGGCGCGAAGGCTTTTCCTTGAGTTTTCTAGGTCGGGGCTTCGTTAGGTGGGGGCTTCGTTGGCTGTTGTGTCTTGTGTTGCGGTTCCGTGCACGTGTGCGCCTGCAATAAGCCTGCTTGGATATTCTGGCACACCCGAAACCCTAAACACCTAAACTCTAGACCGACGGGTCGGAATTTCCCTACAAGCATCGTGTGTCCCGGTGTGTCTGTCTCAGCTTAGCTCGCTGAAAGAAGCGTGTGGGGCTCTCGTACAGGACTTAGGAATCCCCCCCTGTCAGGTCCAAGTGCTCGTTTGCTGCTCTTGGCACGGCTTCTAAAACCTGCTTGTGCTCTCTGCGACTTTGGCATTGCCTCTTGACCCATGCCAGCGCACATTTGCAATTGACGCGGCTGGTGGCATGGCCACAAGGGCACCTGTAGCGCGTGTGGCACCTTGTGGAAGGCCTTCGTTCGATTGACACAGGGGATGGAAGCACGCCGTTGTTCTGCCGGCAACTCTGAAAGCTGAACCCTTAATTAAGCGGGCCGGAGAACTTAGATTAAAGCTCCGCCCGTACTTCACAACTGTGCTGAAACTTACACTTACACTAACCCACAACTCAAAACTTGGTGCGGCGCAGCATTCTGTTCGCCAGGCGAAGGCATCCCAAACGGCCTCACCTTTCATAGGTGCTGGGTCCGTGGGAACGGGATTAGAAGCCTGACACGGTGTGGTAGCATTCGAGGTTCTCCTTAAAGCTTAAACCCTAAAACCCCAAACCCCTAAACCCGACCCCAGTGCAGCCAGGGGCTCAGAGTCGTGGTCTTGCGGATTTACTATATTATACTCGACTGAACGAAAGCATAGCAGTTAATACAAAACCTTTCTACACGGTGCTGTAGTATCCTATCCTATACAATACCATACTCAACTGTACAATACCATACGAAACCATGCTTTGCTCAACTCTGCTCTACTATACTCTGATATAAGTCTTGAGTTCTCTCTCCCACCTGAGAAATGTCGGAGATGCCAGAGGCGCAGCGCCCGCTGGCAAGGGCCTTTGTACAGCAAAAGCGCGTACAGATGTAGATGTCGATAAGGATATGTATAATTATATGGAGAAAGATATGAATAAGTATATGGATACAAACAGAAAACTAGTTGCCAAGAAAGAAATAGGAGTGGGTACAGATAAGCGTGCACATTTTCGTGCATACACACATGTATGCAAGCATGTATGGATGCATGTATGCAGGTCTGGTATGTATCGGCATGTATACTACATAATTTTTTGTTCTATGTATGTTATATTTACCCGACTGTATTACATGATGTACGGTCTTGGCAATGTTAGATGGCATCACACCATGTTGTTTTATGTTATAACGCAACCTTTATTGTGTCGCATTGCATTTCATTCTACTGCATCTTACAACATCTTGCCGTGTCCGTGATGTTTTATGATACTACGTTATTTAACACTACAGTAGCTCAAAAAATCAGAATCGAGAATAGGATACAATGTTTTTTAAAGTACGTTGGAGATAGTACATTTCACGATTGTAACATATGGAGGTCCAGGCCAAAGGTTCGCAGATGTTGAAAATTTCAGGTCAGGTCTTAGGGTCTTGGTCACCAACAGGTCTGCCACCAACTGCAGTTTTCAGGCATTTCTTTGCCTACTGCTGGTAGGGATCTGCATGGCCTGTGTGCGAGACCTGATTCGAAAGCTAAGCCCTGGATCAGCGCTCTTTTCGGCGCCTAAGCCGCAAAGCAACAGAACAAAAGCTTCAACTCCTACAATGTACAGGCCTTGAGCCCAATCCGTTCAACTTCAACCCCTGAAACCCTGAAGCGGCTCTGACCCCGACACGCCGTAATTAGGCCTTAAACCAATTGCCCGGGTCCGCAGCTGCAGGCGTGCCGAAAGGATTTGAAGCCGCCTGCCCCGGTCGCAGAAGCGTGCGGTTCGGATTTAGGGCAGGGAGCGCAGGGCGCAGGATTTGAAGTGCTCAGACTGTAGGATTCGGGTGTGGAAGTGCTAGAAATCATGACTTTGGCTGAAAAAGCCAGGTGTCAGGATGAGAGGAGACAGGGTGAAGAAGGAACTGAAGGTACGAGCATTTACTCAAGACTGCCGGGCTGCGAAGCTCCAAAAGATCAGAGCCCGCATGGGGGGGGGTGTGTTCTAAGGTTTCCTCGTCTGCACGCCTGCCGCTTCAATAGGTCTAGTTCGGGTGGATTTTTTTGGGGGGGCTTT
>CAJNJA010019140.1:0-10332 GCA_905231915.1 Symbiodinium necroappetens
TAAAGGAACCCCCCAAACCCTAAACCCTAAACCCTAAACCCCCAAAACCCCTAAACCCCTAAACCCCTAAACCCTGAACCCTAAACCCTAAACCCTGAACCCTAAACCCTAAACCCTAAACTCAAAAGTCCAGGCTCTGCCGCGCCGGCGAGAGCTCGGCGGCCTTCGAAGCCTCGGAGCCCTTGGGCCATGGCAGCTTCGGTCGCTTCCCCGGGCACTCGTTGAGGGTTAGGGCCGGTTAGGGGTTTTAGGGTTTAGGGTTTAGGGTTTAGGGTGGTTAGGGGTTTTAGGGTTTAGGGTTTAGGGTTTAGAGTTTAGGGTTTAGGGTTTAGCGAGTGTATACAGTGTGTGTGTGTGTGTGCGCGGTGGGTGCGCCTTTTACAATAGGAACAGGGGCGCACCCACAGACCGCGTGGTTACTCAAGTGGGGTTTAGGATTCTCTCTGCTTCCCTTCGCAGCTCGACACATAAACGACCGCGTTTCACTGCAAACCACAGCTGAGATGGATTGCCCCGTAAGCGTCGTTCGAAGTGTAAACACCTGGCTTGGCAGGGAAAGTTAGCATTGTTAGTAATATTAGTACTATTAGAATTGGGTAAGAATAAAGATTACGTAATTTCAGTTTTTATATAGCCGCCTTATCTTTAGTATTCTTATGATTGCTACTCACTCCTAATGATTCACCTCGCTTTTCTTTTCACAATGATCTGAAGCATATACCTTAACTGAGGGATTTTGGAGTCTGCGTGTCCGGTTGGCTCCTCCGCAGTACGTGGATCCGCGGGGCTGAGGCAAAATCTACGTGGGCGAGGACGCTGACAAACGTCTTTCGGTTTAGGGCTTGGGGTTGAGGGTGTGCGTAGTGAGTTTAGGATTTGGGGTTTGGGGTTTTGTTTAGCGTCTGGATTTTTCGAAGGAGGATGGGTGCAGTTGAGCATCTAAAAATCGGGTTTCAGAGGCCATCAGAATTGAGAGGAAGGATCTGCGGTCCTCCTTGCCCCCAAAACCCTAAACCCCTTAATGACCCCTAAACCCTAAACCCCTTAACCCCTAAACTCTAAACTCTAAACCCTAAACCCCCAAAACCCCCAAACACCGCTTAATGACCCCGAAACCCTAAACCCTAAGCCCTAAACCCCTAAAACCCCAAACACCCCTTAATGCCCCGCAAGGGGTTCTCAGGACTTGAGCTCTCCAGGCTTGCGACGGGCACTGAAAGCAGTGCCTTGCAAGCCGGAGCCTCAGAGGTCAAGCGGGGCAGCGCTGACGCTTTCTTTTTTTTTTTGGTGCGGTTAGGGTTTAGGGTTTAGGGTCTAGGGTTTAGGGTATTATATTGTATCAGTGTATATGATGTTGCATAATAGTCGATTGTACGTAGGTAGCATGTCCTAGTGTGCTATGGTATATCATAGTATATGATCGCAGATTTTCGTTTTTGATAGTATGTGATGTGGCGCAGGGCATCGGGTTTAGGGTTCAGCGTTTCGGAGTGAACATCGTTGAGAGATGTCGAGCATTGGCGCCCCGGCAGGCGGGTGGAGGCTGCGAAAGAGGCGCGGTCGAAAGGATCAGCAAAGCTGCAGCAACATACTATACTACACTAAAATATGCGATCATATACTATAATACACTCCAATACACGATAACATACGAGTATATACCGACATCTCTGCACGTCTTACATCGCTCCTGACGCAGCCGCCGGGCCGGGTGCATTCTCTTCTCCCTGTTTGGGGTTGCGACACGGGGTTCTCCCACCCGGCAACATCTGAGCTCAAGTACGGGCTAGGGCCCTAAACCCTAAACCCTAAACCCTAAACCCTAAACATCACCGGATCACCGTTCCCAAGAAGCTAAAGCCCCAAAGTGCGGCTCTGAACCAGGCCGAGATGGAGGCCTCTTTGCTCGCCCAATGGCAGCACGAACACATCCTGCGCTGCTTAGAGAGGAAATAAGTTTAGGGTTTGGGGTGTAGGGTTTAGGGTTTAGGGTTTAGGGGTTAAAACTTTGGAAAGATCTGCCAACATGGACCTGACAATTACTCAGGCTGTTACGAGTGGTTCTATGACGGACAAGGCGCGGTGCAAGCATATCGCACAGGATCTTCACTAGTGGCGATATGGGTGGTTGTCAAAATTATGGTCCCTTTTTTGGGTACCCTAAATATTAGGTGCCGTAATATATTAAGGCCCCCAAAAAGGGACCCTGGTTTAGAGACCTACCCATATCATATCAGACCGACTGGCTGTCATTTTCAAGCTTGTGTCGCTAGACACCTCTGTGCGATTGCCTAAGCCAGCCAGTGCTGAAGGCGAAAACAGCAGCGTGTTCCTTGGCTTGGTTGAGCGGCCTTGCAGTACCAAGGTCTAGAGAGGGTTTAGGAACCCAAAACCCTAAACCCTAAGCCCTAAACCCTAAACCGGCTCACTTGCTCGAAGTGTGAGATCTAAGGTGGATGGTGTTGGACTTGATGGACGGCGGCAGCTGGGCCGAAATGGATCTCCAGCCTAGAAGGGCTAGGGTCCATGAGGGATCTTGTGCTTCGGCATCTTATATGATCTTATATTGTCTTATATTACCAGCTTATATGATGTTATTCTATCTCATAGGATCTTATATTATGTTGTATCGTACTATATTATACTATCTTATAATATATCACATTCTCTCATCTTGTATTATGTTATGTTGTGTCATAGGCCTGCCGGGCTGCAGTCTCGGAGCTGAACTTTGCGCTCGGCTCTCAGGGGACTTGCACAGCCTCTTCGAGCAGCGGCGCCGCACCCTGGCTGGACCCTTCGATGCCAGCTTCGTCCGCAGGGTGCGACAGGGAGCAGGAGAGAGTGAACGGCCTTCCTGAGCCCGGGATGGTGCTGTTGAAACAGAATCTAGTATAAACAAAAGGGATATCTTCAAGTAGAACGGAATAAGGTAGTATGTAATATGTAAATAAATAAATATATATATATATATATATAGAGCAGCATTTTGCAGTATAAAATCATACGGTACAGGCTAATATAATATAGTTTTATACCATGTAGGATTGTATCACATCATAGCAGATCATATCATAATATATCATATCATAGAATGTAACATGATAGTATACATCACTCAAAGCCAAGTTTCCAAAGTGCTGCTCTTCACCACCTCGGCTGTGGAGGTGATCTCGGCCATCGGCAGCGCCTTGAGTTTCGTGCACGACCAAGGCCAGTGATGGTATATTAAAGTATATGATAGTATATGATAGTATATTATGGTATATTATGGTAGAGTATTGTATAGTATAGTTATGGCATGAGTCGTGACTCCAAGATTCTGCTCTGAAGGCTTCAGGTGAGGTACCGGAAGTGTCTAGCCAGCTAGCGTGAAATCCACTCAGCTGCATGCGCGGTCTTAAATCGTGCGGTGATCGGGCGAGGCTTTCTTCATCGCGACGTGAAATGCGCCAACATCCTTCTCTCCCGAAGCGCCGTGCCGGTCTCAGGTGTTATCTGTTCTGTTCTTAGCCGCGCTGCAATTGCGGGCGGCGGCAGGAGCGCATCGTCCTCGCCGACTTCGGCCTAGCATGCGCCATCGGCAGCCAAGGGGAGCAGGAGACCAAGGAAGCGCTAGGCGGGAACCATGGGGCATGGGACTCATGGGCCTCATAGGACTTGGGGGGTTTTGGTGGAACCAGGTGAAGCCAGTCTATTTGGGCGTGGTACTCCTAGGAGTAGATCTGCGGAACCGGGTCGCAGAGTCTTGGAAGTTCAGCTCTGTCAGCCGACATTGCAGGCACTCCCAGCTACCTGCCGCCGGCGACTTGGGTGGACTTGGGCTGTTGGCACTCAATCCCACGTCCAGTGTCGAAGGTGTAGCATGTCCACCTGTGCAGAAAAAAAGCCCTGAACCCTAAGCCGAAAACCCTAAACCCTAGACCCTAAAAGGCCTTTAGGCGACCCTGGCAGCTGTTGGTGCTCTTCGCAAGCAGATGTTCTATGTAGTTGGTCCGTTCTCTTCCAGCCTGGCTTTTCCCATCCAGTCCGGACCAGACTTGAATATAATTTCGTATAAAATCATACAATATAACGTATTATATTATAATATAAGCTGTAATACAATATAATCTAACATTGCATTATACTATAGAACATTCAGGAATATGAAAGCCAGTCAGTAATCCAACTGCTGTTTCGCGGCCCCGGGGGGCGTTTTGATGTCCTCCAAACCCGGAGCAGAAGCCTTGCACACTTGCGAGAACTGGGGGACTGTATCAGGGCTTTAGGGTTTAGGGTTTAGGGTTTTAGGGGGTTTAGGGTTTTAGGGGGTTTAGGGGTTTTAGGGGGTTTAGGGTTTAGGGTTTTAGGGGGTTTAGGGGGTTTATCTGGTTAGGGTTTAGGGGGTTTAGGGTTTAGGGTTTAAGGGGAAGCCCTAAACCCTGACCCGATGAGCTGCACCTCTCGACTTTCCAGGGTTCATCTTTGCGCGGCTCAGGCTTCGAGTGAAGGTGTTCAGAAGTGTGGGCGAAGCTGATTGGAGTCGCCAGACAGAGCCCCAAGCCCTGAACCCTAAACCCTAAAACCGAAAACTCTTAACCCTAAACTTAAACCCTCAACCCTAAAACCTAAACCCTCAACCCTAGCTTCTCACTTAACCCCCCTAAGAACTCCAGGGTGTAGGGTTTAGGGTCTTTTGCGAAGTGCCTTTGAAGAATCCTACTGTTGTTGTTTTAGAGGCTCTCTTTTCCAGACCCCCCCGCTTTCGAGGGATGGCAGACCCAGGAAATTGCCTGTGGCGGATGCCACAGTCCTGCAGCAGATGCGTGGTGTTTGGGTGTGGCATGGCCGATATGCTGTGAGGGCTTAACTTGCAGGGAGGGTTAAGAGCAGAGCTTTCTTGCCATCGACATTGCACATCTGCGGACCAGTCCTTTCGGATCCCTTTATGCGACATGCTTGTCACGTCCCTTTAGCTACTGCACTCAGCTGTGCTTGAGGTGGTCTCCTTCAAAGTGGCTGCTCTGCGCCGCCCCTTCGAGGCTCGAGACGACACCACGCTGCGGATGAAGATTGTGTCCTGGTTCGCAAAAGGAGGAATCCATCAGGAACGACAAGCATTCGTTTTTGATGAGCTGAGCCTTGCTGAGGTAAGGGACGAGCCGAACAAGCTGCCGCAAGACACGCCTGCAGACGTTGCCGAAGCCGTGAAGGGCCTTTTGCACAAGGCCTAGCGGCAGCCAGACAACCAGCAACATGCTGACGAGTTTCAAAGCCTGCCTATCCAAGCCCTAAAACCCTTAACCCTTAAGCCCTTGGCCCCAAACCCTGTGAAACCGCAGATTCCCGAGAAGCGGATGCTCCCAGCTGAAGCTTACGCGATGACGCATGAGTCCCTCATCGCCAGGCCGGGATCCGGATCTTTGGGGTGTTGGGGCTGTTACAGGGCTACTAGAAGGGTATTCTGGACGGCTGCTGGCCGAGTATAGCACTCTAAATAGTAGGATCCTTGTTGTAAGGGCCCCCAAATAAGGTAACCCCTTATTTGGGCTTCTCCATGGGTTTTTCCTACCGGGTTCCTCTAAACACTTCTACACTGCAGCTGGCTTGGGCCCGGCCTCTCAACCTGCCAGACACGTGAACAGCCTCTTCGACTATTTTAGACTCTGCAAGCAACCCTGGCACGGTGAGGCAACAGGAGGAGGATATAAAAAAAAGGGGGCCTCTTTTTTTCTCAGCAGTTCGCTTTTGAAAGCGCTATTTTTTTCGGCGGATCCTTTGCCATGTGGCGCCTTCGCTCGGTGCTGCGGCCAGCCGTCCGGGCTACAGCTGCGGCAGCCCTGGCCTCCAGCTGGGCCAAGCCTGGGCCTCCCCTGCGCGGCCCGAGTTGCGACTGCGATGGCCGGGAAGCTGTAGTATATTTTGGCGAATTGTATAGTATATCATAGTATATTATAGTATATTAAAATGATAATATATATATATATTATAGTCAGTTTTTTGCGGCAAATGCTTGTGTGGCAGCGAGATTTGCTGAAGGTGGCAGCAGGTGGGATCGCCACCGCCGCATGGCGACACCGCTGGACATCCGCCTCGGCCTGACCAAGCCGGAGGCAAGATGGTTTAGGGTTTAAGGTTTAGGGTTTAGGGTTAGGATTAGACTGGCTTCCAGATCTCGTAGCCTCTTTTTCGGTTCGGAGTCGTCCCTTGCCTTTCTTTCGGACAGGGATAGGTCACTGCAGAGCCAGCAAATGTCGACATGTTTTTCTCGGATACTTGATCCTTCTAGATATATAGGGACCCCATCAACTACCTGTACTATTTTGGGGGTTCCTTTTCCTGATTATAACTATTGTATATATAACATACCCCAAAACTCTATTTTAATTATTAAGGCCCTTACACTACGCGCCCTTGTAGTATCCCTCATAGTAACCCTTATAACGAACCCCTGTAAAGGAACCCTATTCCAAATTATTAAGGCCCCTAAACCCTAAACCCTACATCCTAAGCCCTAAACCCTAAACCCCAAACCCCAAGCCTCTTTTTCGCATGCCCCAAACCCTAAGCCCCTTTTCCGTATGCCCCTTTCGAGGATACGGCATTCAGGCTCCGCTGGGGAATCCTCGGTTGCGGCCCCATCTCCTCCGACTGGTGCAAGTGCCTCAAGGCAGGCAGGGAGAAGCCGGGAAGTAAGAGTACATTGTAGTATATTATAGTTTTTGTTATAGTACATTATGGTACTTTAAAGTACAGTCTAGTACATTATGGTGTATGATAGTATATGATAGTAACTGATAGTATGTGATCGTATGTGATAGTATATGATAATATATTGATTATATGATATTTCTCCGCAGTCTTCCCAGCCGTCGACAGGAGGTACCTGGAGCTGTACTGCAGTCTTGCGCGGCGAGGGATGCCGAGAAAGCAGGAAAGCGACTCGGTAGCGATGATTCCCAAGCTCTAAACCCTAAACCCTAAAAGCCTATGGCCCTATGTAGCCCATGCTTTGCTGAGGTTTGCCGCAAGCCACGGTGTGGAGCAGGTGGCATCAGACTACCAAGCACTTGTGAACTCTCCTGATGTGGACATCGTGTACATCGGCACAATCACCCCTCTGCACAAGGCCAGTGCACTGTGGCGATCTTTTGGACAGAGCATGGTGTGATTTCTAGCACAGTGTTATTCTGAGCCATTCTGAGCTTGATCTTTCAAAGAGTCTCCAGCCGTGCAGGAGCAGGTGCTGATGGCGATTTCTGCTGGCAAGCACGCGGCTCGTCCTTCTCTTCGAGAGTGGACCTGAAAGCACTCGTGCTACCTTTATAGTAAATTGTCGTATATTATCGTACAACAATGTTCTGGTAGAGTCGATGATATTTTACCGAATTTTAAAGCTTTTATAGTATTCCAGAGCTCCTACCGGCCCGGGTCTGTCGGAACATCAAAGATCTGCGAAGCTGAACCCGTGGGCTCCACGGCCGTCTGGCCTACTAGAATGCAGTATCATGTGCTGTACCATGCTGCAGCTTGCAATAATTTTGCTATATACAACAGTTTGCTATAATTTACCATAATTCGCGACATATTTACCCTGATTAAAAATTGTATTATATAAGCTACTGCCAAAAACTGTCATGGACTGGCCTCTTCTTTGCTTCTCTGCCGGTCTCCCTTAGCTTCTTTTGTAATTTCTGGCCGCTTCAACTTGCCCTGCGTGGCTCTATAGTTTACCGGATATATTATATAATATGCTATAATATACTGTAACATACCATACTATATCATAACATTTCACAAAATATTATAATGCACTGTACTATGCCACAATAGACCACAATATGCCATACTATTACATGAATGTTATGACCTGGGCCGGAACCTGAAAAGTTTCAGGTGCTTTGCGAGAAGCCTTTGGCCACGACTGCAGCGGATGCGGAAGAGCTCTACAAAGCAGCCGAGGTGTCTTCGCGGGTAGCTCTCTAGATAAGGGTCCCTCTAGGGTCCATTTTACAAGGGTGCCGTACTATTTTTGGGGACCCAACCAGGGCCCATTTAATTTCAGCGGACCACCCTGATGGGCTTGACACAGTATTCATAAATAGAACTGAGCAGGGTTTCAGGGCAACTCGTAGTTTAGTCATGTCGGGGATTGCACGGAAATACGGTACACTTTTCATAAATTAGAATAGGCGTTCAGGGGGACTTACAGTGGGGCATACTGTTGCTTCTTGGTGCTCCTTGAGGCCAAAGGTGTCGCTCTAATCGAAGGACTCCTGGCTGACACAGAGCGCTTTGTCCTTGACATTTTCGGGTTCAGAGGGTTTAGGGTTTAGGGTTTAGGGAGGGTTTAAGATTATGTCCCCTCCGTCCCGAACCCTAAACCCTAAACCCTAAACCCGAACAAGGAATGTGGACGCGCTACTTCCCAGCGGTGGAACATGCTCGCACAGCCATCGAACTAGGCCCCTGGACCTGCAAAGAGTGTCAAAAAAGAGCCAAATGCCCTTAAGTTGTCATCAATAATCATACGGTTGATGATCTAGATCCTGCATTACCCAAAACAAGGAATGTACTATAGTTCCCATAGTGCAGGGTCCTTAAGGCACTACTGCTGCTGCAATGCTACTGTCTTTTTCCTTTCTTTCAAGGGGACAAGGGGGTAATGATGGGGCTCTTTGTGCTTGAGCAGGGCTGGGCTGCATGTGGTTCGGCAGTCGAGGAATCATTGGTGAAGTGCGGATGGTGCAGGCGTGGCTGCATGCTGCATTTAGGCGTGTTGTCAGCTTGCTTCAACCCGGTGATCCTGGTAGAACCTTTTCCCGCCTCCAGCAATGGCACTGTGTCTCGCAGGCCGACTTTCCCGAGATCTGTTATGCAGTGCAGTATGCCCCGCTCTTTTTCGGCACAGCCGCGCCAACAGCGGTGGTGTCGGCGGGAACTGGCAGCACGGGCGGCGGAGCCGTGATCCACTACGACAGCCGAGGTCCGAGGAGCGAGGGGGTCGAGTTTGAGATGCCAATGGGGCTTCCGCAAACTCCAATACCCTTCAACGAAGGAATGTAATTACCCCTGAATCATGCCCAATATCAAAATATTGCCGCCCCTGTGAACTGTAGGAATCTTCCCTAAGCCCTGAGCCCTAAACCATTGCTTAAGGGGCATCTTTGGGGTCTCTGGGCTTCAGCGAGGTGCCCTAGGTAGTATTAGAAAGACCTGTTGAAGGGACCCTTCTTAACCCTGCTTCTGGCTCCCAAGAAAGGGACCCTCTTGAGAAAAACATCACCAAGGGTCCCCCAAATCCTAACTCCCTACTCTCAAAAGCCTAAATTATAACCCAAAACCCTAAACCCTAAACCCTAAATAGTAACCCTAAACCCTAAACCCTAAATAATAACCCTAAACCCTAAACCCTAAATAATAACCCTAAACCCTAAACCCTAAATAGTAACCCTAAACCCTAAACCCTAAATAATAACACTAAACCCTAAATGATAACCCTAAACCCTAAACCCTAAATAATAACCCTAAACCCTAAACCCTAAATAATAACCCTAAACCCTAAACCCTAAATAATAACCCTAAGCCCTAAACCCTAAATAATAACCCTAAACCCTAAACCCTAAATAATAACCCTAAACCCTAAACCCTAAATAATAACCCTAAACCCTAAATAGTAACCCTAAACCCTAAACCCTAAATAATAACACTAAACCCTAAACCCTAAATGATAACCCTAAACCCTAAACCCTAAATAATAACACTAAACCCTAAACCCTAAATAATAACCCTAAACCCTAAACCCTAAATAATAACCCTAAACCCTAAACCCTAAATAATAACCCTAAACCCTAAACCCTAAATAATCACCCCCAAAGCCCTAAGCCCTAACTCCCAAGGTGCCGCCGTGCTCTCCTTCCCAAGCTGGGCCTGCGAGGTGCCAGAAGTCTGCGAGGTGGGCCATGGCAGAGCCATGCATAGCTCTTGTACAGAAAGAGTATGTGTGTATGTATATGTCTAGGTGTATATGTTATATGTATGTGTGTATGTGTAAATGTACAGGTATATGTGTATGTACGCATATATATATACACTTATATATCTATCTGTATATATACACATACATATGCATATATATATGCATGTGTATGTGCGGATGTGTATGGTTATGTGTATGTGTATGTGTATGTGTATGTGTATGTATGTGTATATGTATATGTCAGTATATGTATATGTATGTGTATATGCATATGTATATGTATATGTATATGTACATGTACATGTGTATGGGTATGTGTATGTGTATGTGTATGTGTATGTGTATGTGTATGTGTATGTGTATGTGTATGT
>CAJNJA010019141.1:0-10332 GCA_905231915.1 Symbiodinium necroappetens
TTGCTGATGCTGTTGTTGCTGCTGCTGCTGCTGCTGTCGCTGAGCAACAGCAACACCAAAAAGGGGGCGGCCGCAGCTGCAGTTGTCGCCATGTCGATGCCTCGTCTAAGTGAAGTGGCTGAAGAGCCGGAGCATCAGCCTGCCAAAGACGTTCAGGGGCTGTAGGAGTAAAGACGACGTGGCGGACTAGTGCTTCCTCTGTCTACTCTTCCTACTGCTGCTACTGCTCCTGCTATCCCACTGCTGCTGCTTCTATACTGGTACCAGCAAAGAATCAACAACTTCGAAACGATCAGAAACTCCGAGCTCCTCGGAGTGAGGAATACCTTCACCCTCCAAAACCTACCCTTCTTCGGACATAGATAGGGAAACTCGAAGGTAGGCTTTTGGTGGTCCGGGCTGTTCGGAAGGCTCCCGTTTTCACTCAGGAGCCGGCCGAGAGTTGCCGCCGCTGCTCAAGGAGCCCTGGACATCATTCGGGCTGGAAAAACAAAGGCTTATACAGTTTACTAGGGTTCAAAGCTCAGGTTATCGGGCTTAAAACAAAAAGGCTTCTATGGGGATTTGACATGACAAGGGCTGTATAAAGGGGCTAGGGTTTAAGTTAAGGAGGTTTAGGATGGAGGGTCTTAGGATCGAGGATCTTCGCGGGGTTTGCGATTTGTTTCCGAGGGCTTCAGGCTTAAAGCTTCAGCGCTTCTAGGGATAAAGGAAGCTACCCCTCGATGGCCTTGTTTGAGAACGGAGCACTACAGTTCATGCAGGGTCCAGGGTGTAGGGTTCAGGGTCTGAGTTCAGAGCTCAGGGCCCTCGGCCCTCGCATGCAAGGCTGTTTAGCTTAAGAGAGTCCTGCAAGATTCTGTTTGTGGGTTGGAATCGGCTCAAGGGTTTAGGGCGCAGGATGCAGTTGAGGTGTCTTTCTCCTGACAAAGTCTCGACTTGAGCAATGCCGCAGCCTACGAACCGCAAAGAGCTCTTTCTATTCGGGGAGCTCTTTTAGTTAAAGTTTCCCTGGTAAGGATCCAACTACTTCGGGCTCTATATGAGGGTCATACATTTCCGGAATTCTGTGAAGAGCAGCTGAGGTTTGCGCATTCACACACCATAGAACCTCTAACGGCTTCTTGTCATCGACATCAATATCAGTTACCAAAGAAAAAAATTACACAGCGAATAACATGTTGTCTTCAAGATGGTAGCTTATGTCAAATACCCTAATACGTTATCAAACTTCCATAGCACCCTGTGAAAAGCTCGTCATTGAAAATACTTAAAGCAATAAACGCTCATGAAAGAAAAGTCAAAAGCTTTACAATGAGCCTTCAAAGGAACCCTGAAGGGCTCCCTCACCTCTTCGACATGGCAGCGACTTGCCAGCCAGCAACGCAAGTCCTGAGCAGTCTTTTAAGGTGCAGGGTCGTGTATGAGGTTCCATAGGGGTGTTTAAAGGTTTTGGAGCGGTTTCGGGGAATATGTCAGATTTGAGCTTCGCAGTGCGCACGGAAATCAGCACCCGGCCTCACAGCTTGCGACGCTCCATTTTAAAACTCGGCACGTGCCATGCTACGTCGACAGGCTGTCAGCCCCTCAGTAGTGGTCCTGCCAACTACCTGGGAGTCTCAGAAGATGAAGATGGGGATCCCGAATATGGACCTGAAATAACAGTAACAGGATCCTTGTAAAAACGGACCCTGGCTAAGCTCCTCCTGATTTGGAGAACCTTGTATGAAACCCAACAAGCATCTGACAAACCGGAATAAGACATGGAAAACCCAACCACCCAGCGTCAAGAAGCAACCTTCTCACAGGAAGGGGCCCTGGACCCAGTTCTGCTCAGTTGCATTTTCAAGCTACAAAACTCATGGCCAATCGTTCGAGCTCATCCAGCTCCCTCTCTCGTCTCAGGAGCTTCTCCTCAACACAACCGTGGACAACAGTTTAGGAGGGTTTACGGTTTAGGGTTTAGGGTTAAGGGTGTGGGGGCCCTACGGTACTAGTGCCAACACCCTGCTAGGAACATTTGTAGACCCCATCATAGGAGCAGGAACGCTTGTCCCTTACAAGAACCCTGCCGTATAGTACCCTTATGGTAACCTGATAGAACCCTTTAAAGGAAGGGCACCCAAAAACCCCTATAGATCCCACTATAGGAACCGTTGTCGAGGAACCTCAATAGATCCGTCTTGAAGAAGCCAAAACCCCACCTAGAACCTAAACCCAAAACCCTAAACCCTAAACCCAAAACCCCAAACCCTAACCTCCCCCCCCCTGCTTGGGAGAAGTGCCCTCAGCGGGTTCAGCGAGCCGGGCCTGCCAAGCGAGCAGCTGCTGCGCGTCCAACGCTCTTGCCTGGAGGTTGCGGGGTCTTAGTGGCTTTCTTTGGGGTTCTTTTTTGTGGATTTTGGGGGCTTAAAGTGTACGGTTTAGGGGTGAGGGCTGTAAGGGCCTCTTTTTTTGAGGCTTCAAGGGTAGGAAGGAACCAAGCGACCATAGTTCGAATTGAGCAGCTCACAGGGTCGCGCGGGCTTTCGTAAGGGCCTCATAGAAGTCTCATAAATCGTGCTAGGGTCCAATAGGGTTCTATAGGGTAAAATAATGGTTTCACCAGGTTCAATGTTCCTGAATTTGGTGAACAAATTAGGACTTCAGCAGCGTAGGATCAAGGCTAAAGGGTTTAGGTGTTTCAGAGGTGTTTCCGTGATCCGAAAAACTCGGAGTTCACAAAGCCAATTTTGAGACCAGTGGCGAAAGGACTGCGACTTCTTTCGTGGCAAGCTTGCCGTTCTGGTTCTGCGTGGTGCCAGGCGCGTAAGCCGCGTCCACGGCAGTCAACTCGGAAATTGCGATGGATCATTGACACTATTACCGCTTCCATCCTCTAAATTCCTACCCTAAACGCACAAGCCCTAAACCTTGCAGCGACCTTTACAGCCACCCTCAAAGGGACCGCTGTAGCAATCGATTATAGAATAGCCAAGGCCGTTAGCTGCAAACCGGGCGCGTTCGGAGTTGTCAGATGCCCTGCTGTCCGAGTCCTCATCGCGACTGGGTGGAATGAGAGCTGCTTTGTCCTGGCGAGGTTTTCGAAGACACAGAACCCTAACCCATGGCCGATCCCTAAACCCTTGAACTCCAAACCGCTGCATAATATTTGCAATATTTGTTAAAACCTGTGCAACAGACTCTGGCAAAAGCACGCGATGATTGGAGGCGGAAAAGCCGGACGACGGCTCCAAAACGCACGCCGGGCTGTGGAGGCGGCGGAGACCACAGTGACTACACGAAGCAGGCCCAGGAGGCGAAGGAAGCTGCCCTCATCGGACTTAAAGGACTTCTAGCGATTTCAGGTCCACAACACGGGACTGTGGCAGGGCTAAGAATTCCACGTCCCAAATAGGCACATGAAGTTCAGAAAAAGGCCAGTGAACTCGACCACCTCCCCTGCGGATGCGGCACGCGCGCGAGACAGCAAAACGTGCACCATATCACAACAATCAAACTATAGTGTCACCAAGCTGTTTGGGGAAAGAACTCGTACAAAAACCGTTTCCCGACCTTGGGCCTCGAATTCCTTGGCCTTCGTCGGGCCTGCCTCGAGCCGAAACCCGTTGGGGGCAGCCTCGTCCCAGTGAGCCGCGTCCTGGGTTCTGTAAGGTTTGGCCTAACACTGTGCTCTTTGAGGCTTGGGGTTTGTTAAGACACTTGAGGTTTGTAAAAGGGCTTTACAAGTCACTATGAACGGAATATGAGTTGCCATAAAAGGGACACATCGTATCTACAACCAACCCTACTCTATTCTTCGTCCAAGAACCCCAGTAAAACCTCTCGCAAAGCTGCTAGATAATCACATCTATATATATATTATATATATATATATACATACAGACAGATGTGTGTATATGTGTGTGTACGAAAAAGCTTTACAAAAACTTCAAATAGCCCTATGTTCCTCAGGAGCAACCAAGCATCTTGTTCGAGAAAGTGCGGAAGGTGAAGCTTTCGCCTCAGAACAGGTGTTGTGCCAGTGGGCTTTTGTTTTATGCGGGGTTTCACGGGTTGCGCAAAGGGGTTATATAAGGGGGTTGGGCTTCAATACGCTTGAATTTAGTGTTCTTTAATTCGGAATGTCGTAAGGGGTTTAGGGCCTATGGTGCCAGCACACATCCAGAGATCCTGCTTCTGTTGCGACGGACAAAAGCATCGTGTTTGGGTGTGCAGCCTTGCTATGCTCCGTGCCTCCAGTAGCATTCCTTCGTGCCGCACCTCGCAGCAATTTTGGCGGCAGAAGGAATATGCTTCGTAGAAGTCTCGCTGCAAACCTTTATCACGACTCTAAAACCCAAACATTGTACCCTCGCCGGTGCACCCAGCTTACTACGCCTAGGTGGCTGATAACATCTGCAAAAAACTTAGGATCTAAAACTTGATCGGCGGATTGAGACCGATCCGACAGGGTTTGAGCAAAGAGACAGGCACACAAGGACAAGCTGCAAACGAACTTGCATGCCCCGAAGCCCGAACCAAACGCTGAAGCCCGTTCCCCAAGGCCGCTCCAAACAAGTTCAAGGGGTCTTTGTTCCGCCTGCCGCCGTGGAAGCCGCAGGCGTTAAAGTGTTTTTCGAAGTCAGCTAAAACCTCGGGAGCGGGAGTTTGCAAGGGCTTCAAAAGGGGTTTCCATGGCTTTTCTTGAGCTAGGCTGCTTGGCTTCATGGTTGAGGGTTCTTGTGAGTGGTTGCTTGGCATGCCAGTCAGTAAGTCAGGCAGTCTGCCGGTCTCAGTCAGCTAGCTGGCATGCTTTTTCACTTCTCGTTGTGCTCTCCGCTTGGCTGTTTGGTTCGTGCTAGCATTGCTGATCATGAAGCCTTCGTATTTGCAGAATATTCACGTGTTTGAACTTTTCTTCGTCCCTGGGATGCGACGGAACAAAGACTCCAGAACTGAAAGCTCTGGCTGGATGATGACTGTCTCACGAGGGGTGATCATGGCGAAACTCCTTCATGCAGCACTTCAGCTGCACGTTCTCCGAGTCTATTTCCATGCCGCTGGTTTTCGGCCACCTCTACGATCCTGAAAGAAACACCGAGCACCGCCAACACGCGCAGCACAGGTCCGCTACGGACATCCCACGAAAATACGCTAACCTTCCGACTGGGTCAGGGGTTCGGGGCTTGAAGCGGGGCGGATTCATCACGCGGAAAAACACAAATCTGCGTCAGGGAGCATTCCTTTTTCCGGAATCGCTGAACACCCAAACGCACACAAGAACCGCCAGAATAACATTGTCAGGAACCCTTACAGAAATCCGAAATTTAACCTTTCTTCAAGGAACCCTAATACTACCGCCTCACAGGAAGCCGTAAAGCAGCCCTTCCTAACCCTTATGCGAGACCTTAGCGAGAAATCCCGGCCTTCTCTGGCTTTTCGATTGCATTGTGCTCCAGCCTCGGATTCGCCAAGATCGTGTGGTGATGGGTGATGGACTTCGGAGGTTTGTGTCTGTCTGCGAGAGTCTGGCCTCAAAAATTTCACAACTTGATTGTAGCTAGCAAAGACTCAGAACCTACATGTACTAGCTAAAGCTGCAGTGGCTCATATTGTAGTTTTTGGTGCTCATGCTCACTATCATCAAAACAATGTGGCATGCCTCATGAGCCCGAAGCTGTTTTCACGTGACTTGATCATTGCTGCATTGTGCGTCATTTTTCACACTGGCAGCAGCAAGGGTGGGGGCGGCAGGAGTAGTAGTCGTCGTCGTCGCCGTCGTCCTCCATGGTCGTCTTCGTCGTCGTCATCGTGGTGGTGATGTTAGTAGTAGTAGTAGTAGTAGTAGTAGCAGTAGTAGTAGTAGTAGTAGTAGTAGTAGTAGTAGTAGTACGGTAGATGATAAAAAAATCCTGCATTACCCATAATAAGGAATATACCATAATTCCCATAGTTTAGGGTCCTTAAGGTAATGCAGGATTTATATCATCAACAGTAGTAGTAGAGTTCAGGGTGTAGGGGTTTAGGGTCTAGGGTTTAGGGTAGCAGTAGCAGTAGTAGTAGCAGTAGTAATAGCAGAAGTAGTAGGCAGTAGCAGCAGTAGCAGTAGGTGCAGTGCAGTAGTAGAAGCAGCGGTGGCAGCAGCAGTACTCGCGGTAGCACGAGCACACATTTGGTGCGACCGGGTTATACACGTTTACTAGTTCATTGTGAAGCATCGCTTTCGTTCAGGTTACACCAAAAATCAATACCAAACAGACTCTGCCTGCTGCAGCTAGCATTGAAGGTGCCGCATGGAAACCCACGAACCCACCAAGCCACAAAGTGGAATACCACATGCTTGACCGCAAAACTCATGCAATGAACATATGTGGTCGTGATGGCAACGGTACAATTGCGACTGCTAGCAACAGTATGGGCAATAATAAATTCTGTTGGCACTAGCACGAGCAATGTTTGCACCAAAATGGCAATAGCAACCATGAAAAGAAAGAAATCACATGCACCACACGAACAACTAACCGCGCACGTCGTAAACGTCGGTATGATCAAAGCGATGATGCCAGTACCAAAGGCTGAACACATCCGTCCGACTGTCCGTGGCTCAAGAAAGGTCTATTGAACTTTAGAACCAAGAAATCAATCAGTCACCGAGTGACCGCTTTGGGAAAACCCTCTTTGGCGAGCAGTTACAGAATTCGCTATCGTACCCCTGCCAAACTGTAATATACCCGCCGCCAAGCCCTGGAATATTGGAATTGATAGTGTCACTTGCTTCACAAGGACGCTGGAGCCTGGTTACCCCCAAGGGGCGTGCGAACTCAGGCGCAAAGAGTCTGCATTCACCTGCACTCTGGGGCTTTAGGTTTAGGGTTTAGGGTTTTGGCACAAGTCAGCGCCACAGGATGTGGGCAGAGGGGCACGCAATACGGGGTGTTCCGTTGCTAAGAACTCAACATGATCATCATCGGGCATGTAGGATTTAGGGTCGTAGGTCTTGTTCCTTTGAATCAGTCAAGTTGCTTTTGCTTCAGAGCCTTCAGAAAAGAAACCACGTCCCAGTGTAGACTGTCTAGATACCATACATCGTATAGAATGTCCCAGACAATGTACCTCACATCCAAGGACCTGAGCGGATAAAATGGGGATCTGCTAAGTAATTGAATCATACTAAATCCTATCGAGGGTCTGGGAAGCGCTATTGAACTGACAGCCTGGGGGGTGTTCGGGGAATGAGGGGTGCATTGAGGATTCGGCAGAAATTTCAAGTGAATTGGAGGTTTCCTTGAGGGTGTCCCCAGGATCCGGGGTCGATTGTCCCTTTGACGCTCCGGACATCAACCTCCCAACCTGCACTGCCCCAATCCACGAACACTCGGGGCGAACAGCTTTTATAGCATATTGATGACTCATGAGAATGAGACTGTTGATGGCAATTGCAGCGGGCCTGAACACAGCAAACCCTAAACCCTAAACCCCAAACCCCAAAACCCAAACCCTAAACCCTAAACCATCGCTGTGGTGGACATGATAGCACGAAAAGGAATGCGTCGCCAATTTCAGTCTCAGCAGTCGTCACCGGCTCCGGTGCTAGCAAACTAAATGCTCTAAACTCAGAACCCCTACCTAGCCCTCCAGGTACCTACAATATAGGGCCTTGGGGGCTCTAGTACCCTCTATAGTAGGCACCTGGAGGGTTAGGGCTAAACTTGAAGGCCTAAGGCTGCGCAAGGTAGAGAAGTGCAGCTGTCAGCTCAGCCGTTTGACTTGTAGGGTTCTTCGTGGCGCGCCTAAACATCAAACTCGTCCGGCTGTTCACCTGACGGTGGTTTGGAAGCTTCAGGATCGAGCTCTTGCTTCGAAGTTCCTTGTTGTGTTCACTTTAGGGCTTAGCTGGACCCTAAAGAAAGTACCTGTTAAGGTTCCTTACCATGATCTCCTGGTAAAAAAATCTTCAAGAAGTAGGTTATTTAGGGTCCCGGTAGGGTTTGGGGGTGAGGGTTTTTAAGGGTTTAGAGCTGAGTTTTGAACAATAACCTAACTTTGCAGGAGCTAATTATCCCTAAACCCTAAACCCTAAACCGTAACCCTAAAACAGTCAGCTTATTGATGGTTTTGGGGACAAAGCGAGCCTGAATCCCAGAACCCTGAACGCAGAGCCTTGGGGTGAGCCTTACGCGGTTAAGAGCGTGCAAGACCTTGCGCACTTAGGGCTTGAGGCCTATAGGGTTTAGGGTTTGAAATAAGAAAAATGATAATCCCTAATTAAACCCTGAACCCGATAACATGGGACAGATGTTGGCGGCTTTTCACTCGGTCCCTTAGGGATTCTGCAACGAAGGGTACAGGACTCATGACTTCGGCCATTGGGATTAGGATTCAGGTCAGGGTTCGCGGCTTAGGGTTTAGGGTTTCGGGTTTCGGGGTTTTGGGGTTTAGGGGTTTAGGGTTTAGGTAGCGTTGAGGCATTTAGGGTTGTCAATCGATGCCTCTTACTTGGCTTCGGCGATCACAGAGTTTTAAGGTATCGCCACGCATGGCTGCCACTCCTCTACGGTGGTTGTTGTCTAAACCCTAAACCCTAAACTCATAAACCCTAAACCCTAAACCCCTAAACCCTAAACCCTGGGAGGCGTGGAGTGGCGGTTATTTACAGATTTTGCACTTGGCTTCCTGGATGTCGTCAAGGTTTGGAGGCGCAGGGCCCAGGGCCCAGGGCCTAGGGTGATTAGGATGATTAGGGCCGTTCAGAGTTTAGGGTTCAGGGTTTAGGGTTCAGGGTCCGCAGATTGCGACTTGGTGTCAACTCCTAAAGTACCGAGGACATGCAAGCAACGCCCCCCAGGACACAGCTCCGGAAGTAAGGGCAGACACGTTGAGCGAACCCCCGTGCAGTTCATGGCATTTAGGTTCAGTTCCTCCCGCAGCATTTTTCTCCTGAGGCGTGGGCACAGCAGTTGCCGACGATGCACCTGGGAGAAAGGGGGGGGGCCTTGGCAGTCGTGGTTACAGAATAGCCACGTAATCTTGACGCCGCAGAACGACCTCTGCAATGATGTCAACGCAGGGTCCTCGTCACGAACAAAAAAACACCCGCTACCAACGATTTAAGCATGACAGTTAGTTGGAACAAAAACTTGCACCGCAACCCTCGATCTGATTAAACCACAAACATTACAAGTTGTATAAAGCAAAGCAGAAGTTCCCAAGCAAATCTCCAGCAGGAAACCCTGTAATGAACCTTTACCCCTACGAAAACCCTAAACCCCAAAATCCGATCTTGAAACAATGCCAGACAAGCCGAGCTGCCGTTTACATTCTCGTTGTTTGGCGCATGCAGCCCTGGCAGTCTTGAGGCTGAGGTCTGATATGGAATTATAGGGTTTATAGGGTTTCAGGGTTTAGGGGTTTAGGGTTTAAGGAACTTACGGATTTAGGGTCCGCCAGCGCAGCTTGGCGCCCAGGCAAACTCATCGCCGAAACACTGTTTTGAAAACTCTATATGGGGGTCGACCCCGCCGCAAATCGGTGTTCGATACTGTGAGCGGGCAGGGGGGTGGGGGTTTGTTGAGTTTTAAAGCTAGGCTGTGGAGATTATAGTGGGGTTTAGGGTCTACGCTTACGAAAGCTTTTGGGTTGAGGGTTTAGGGCTTAGAGATATAGGTGCGCGGTAGCCGCTGGTGTTTTAAATTTTTTCAGGGTTGAGGATAACGAAATCAAGGCTCAGGGTTCGCGCGCGGCTTTCAACCTGGCCTTATAGCCGAAATGTTCTCTGGGAAGGGCCTGTCCTAGACGAATCGACTTGCCTCCCGCTTTCGGACAGGAGGATAAGGATGACTTCGGATGTAATTTCAAGGTTCAGGGTAAACCCTAAATCCTAAACCCTTTATAAACCCTAAACCCTAACCCTAATACGGTTCGGATTCAATTTCGGGTCGAGGGCTGCTCGGCGTTTGGGTTTCCACCACGAAAGGCGCCTGCTCGTGCCGTTGCGCCATTCTGCTGAGCCTCAGCATACCGGCCGGAATATCGCATGCAGGCTCCTGCACACCGCAACGGCGTAGAAGGTTTATAGGGCTTAGGGTTGAAGGTTTAGGCTTTAGGCTTTAAGGCTTTAAGGCTTTAGGGTCATGCATCTTCATGTGTGAATGACATGGTGCACAGACTAGCATGCGATGCCAGCCTGCAGTGCTTGAAACACTAACTACGACGGCCGGCACGTGCGCAGGCATAACGAGGCACAGCAACAAAGACACATCAGTGGCACCTGCGCGGTGCATGCCTTTACAAGACATCACGGTGGGATAGTCTAGTCTATATGATATTGTGTATATGTATATATATATATAT
>CAJNJA010019142.1:0-18571 GCA_905231915.1 Symbiodinium necroappetens
GGTAGTGGTAGTGGTAGTGGTAGTGGTAGTGGTAGTGGTAGTGGGTAGTGGTAGTGGTAGTGGTAGTGGTAGTGGTAGTGGTAGTGGTAGTGGTAGTGGTAGTGGTAGTGGGTAGTGGTAGTGGTAGTGGTAGGAGTAGTAGTAGTAGTAGTAGTAGTAGTAGTAGTTTTAGTTTTTTTAGTAGCACTACTAGCAGCAGTGGTAGAGTTTGGGTCGTTGATGTTTTGGAGAGTTGCTCGGCCTTCTTCTAGGGACAATAACATTTAGAATGTGGTTCTAATTAGTTTAGCAGGGAATCCCCATGTTACATACAAATAATATAATATTATATATATATACACACACATAAATATACACACATATGTCGGCCTGCCTGGTTCGGCTTTCGGCCTGAAAAAACCTGTCCATGGCAAGGCCAAGGGCTCCTCGGACAAGATCTTCTGCAATCCAGGCACGTCGTAGCAAAGGTCCGGCGCGATCTCCTGCATGCGGAGCTTGACTACCCCGGCCCGCTCAAGCTTGTGCCTCAGGCGTAGCTTAATTGCAAATCTGCAGGGCTGGGGTAGGCTTAGGCAAGAAAGTTGCGGAGGTGGCTCATCGGTCAGATGGCTTTGAGGACCAAACGAAAGACAAGCAGAACATGTCAACTGACCATGCTGGAAATGAAGTCCTCAAGGGACTATAGCTTTTTGATTCGATCCATCAGACAGAAAGGCAGACAAACACACAGACGGACCATCCTCGCTCTCTACCCATGGAAATAATGTCAACTTAAACTACACCTTGTCTTGTCGGACCTCACAATGCCTAACGAAGCTGTACGCTACCTTTCTCTGCTCGAGGCGTTATCCACGCACGCTACATACGTTGCCAGGCAGCACGTTGAAGCTGAACTACAGCTTATGTACAAAGTGCAGCTGCAGAAATGAGGGAAAATGCGAGTCCAACCACAAATGTGCATGCATACGAGGGTGAGCAAGCACGCACAATTGCACACGCCTGTCCCTCTGGAAGTTTCGGCTGACATGAATTTGTTCTTCTAATGGTCCAGATGGCATGGCGGATTTAATGCGGATTTTAAGTTGCACGAACCAGAAGCTAGAACCAGCCTTGCATTTACACCCTGAGCTTCAAATCTTGTTTGCTTGTTTACTGAGATGACAACCCTTTGTGCATGAAGTTGCGTGCACAGGGGTCGTGAACAGCCTAAATATGCAACTCGCGATAGGTTAAAGCCACCAGGCTGGCTTTGCCTTCACAAACAACGTGATCCCGGAGCAGAGCGCGTCCGCACCCCAGCCTTTGCTTCCTGCGGAGGTTTCTTTCGCACACACGGTGTGCACCCTTATCGGTTTAGTTTTTTGCAAAAGCCTTTAACGGCTTACGGCTTCAGGATGCTGGGGGCGTTAGTTCGGTGTTGAAGGTTTTTCGAGGTGTGGAAACAGATCAGGGCAAGAAATAAGCCCATACTCATAAGCCTGAAGCTGCACCTTGAGAACACGATTTCGTTTCAGAGCACCTACCCTGCATGCAGCGAAGGGTAACAAGCCTAGGCCAGAATCCAGGCTGTAAGCCTCGAGCATGTTGGACAATGCAAAAGGATCAAGTCAAGGCCATGGGGCAACGCGCTCAACGGACACAGTTGCACAAAACCATGTCTATAGCAAGGGGCAAGGTTTGCCACAGAACATCATATTGGGGCCTTTAGAACAGGTGTAGAGTTTCGCGGTATCTTTTTAATTTATGCCATCCCCACCCAAACTCATGCAGAAGACTCGACAGCAACGAACCAACACGAGGCCTGAGGAGTCGAACCTACAATCCTGAAGGAAAGCATGCCCCACCCTGGCCTCGGCTTCGTCTTCATGCTCAGGGTACTTAGAACTTCGTGTCCATGCTAGTACAACAGTATATTCCAGGATCTTATAGTAAGATTATTATGGATTATTATAGTATCTCGTCGTATGTTATGGTGTACTTCCACATCATTCTCAGAGTTCAGCCCGACAGAGCCACAGACAGTCTGTCCAAGCTCAGCGAACTCCTAAGTTGCACCCAGAAACCTGAACCCCTTAATATAGGGGCCTTAAAAGTCAGAATAGGGTTTTGGGGTCCTTTCTAGTGTAATCACAATAAGGAACCCCCCAAATTGAGAATGATTATTGTGGATGCCAATATATTATAGGCTGGAACTCGAAACGCCTGCCAGCTCCAGCATCACCTTCATGCCTGATTCGCGTGCTGCGGCAGCTCCTTCCTCCAGACGCAGATTTGCTGCCCTTTCCCCCAAACGCGTTACACGGTATGGCTACACCAGCGTAACTCTTGTTTGTAGGTTCGGGCCGTATCTCGTTAGAGGCTCGTTGAAGTTTCGCAGTTTGTGCAGCTATGATGCGGGGCGTTGGGCGCATGCGTCGCAAGGCAGCGCAAACACCGCCGATATTTGTAGAGCTGTTGCGAGCAGTATATAACTCCGTTGTTGGCACGTTTACAGTGGCAGCCCATGGCATGGCGAAAAGCCGTTTTCGTAACCGCAATGAAAGCTACAGTTGCATGACGAAGACACGAAATCAAATGGCTCGGGGCCTCCACATTCATTCGTGTTAGAAACTCACCCCGGGTGTGTCGCAGAGTCCCGCTACAACCTCGGGGAAGGCCTTGACTCAGTAAGAACTCCTAGCAACGGAAAGAGTTGCCGAAGTACTTGGCAAAGCACTCCCAAGAATCGAAATTAAGAAATATACACAGTCATACTGAGTCGGAGTGGCGGGTGCTCTGCTGAGCTGTTTCAGGCAATCAACCTTCTCAGAACACGAAAACACGAATGTTTGTAGATGGTGGAGCGTGCACATTACGTCTGCGCATTGCAGGATGACCATGTGGTGTCCATTGAAAGTCGAGATCGTGTGCTGGGTCAAAAAAGGCGGGTTGGGAGCCTGCACCACATGGCTTGTGATCTCAGCCAGCTCAGCCGCTTGTTCGGCAACCTCAGCAGTCAAGAATGCAGGCGTAGGGTCTTGACTTCGAAGAGCTTTCTTTCAACTATGCGTACCAACCCTGTTCCGCCTGTGTCCTGAAGCCGCACGCCATGAATCTCTACGTCTTTGGAAACCTAAAACAACCTGGAGCCTTTAATGTCGGGGCCTGAATAACTAGAATAGGGTTTTGGGCTCCTTATAGTATATTTATAATAAGGAACCCCCAAAATAGTATTGGTAATTATTGAAGCTCGTATATTAACCACCCGGCAAGGGACCGGTGGAACGCCCAAGGACGCCAATCTCGCCAAGGCCTTCCGGTAATCACTGGGGTGTCAGCAATGTAACAGCGGCCTCCTTACTATGATTATGGTGTAATTTATGCCCCTTTAGTATCACCATTCCAGTTCCACTGTGTCCGGAGGCACATTCTGTCGACAGGTCGGGACTTTGGCTTGGAACCTCTAACTGGCGTTGCAGGTTGCGTGCAGCCTTGCCGCGTTAATAAATCATATTGTGGAGTCGGCGTTCAGGTATGTCATGCAGCAATGCAGGACGAGAAAAAGTCACGACAGATTAACACGTGCATGTAAGTCATGTCGCACCCCGGCCGAATTTTTTCGCTGGGAAGTAGCCTCTGCTTGATGATTCCCATCCTGATCAAACCACATTCTGACAAGGCGACACCGCTCAGACTGCTACTAGTCACTAGCAGGAATTTATCCTTAGCAGGTCCAGGCCTCGGTCAAGCAGCCGCTGTAGCGCAGCCTGGCAGTCAGTCGGTCGAAAGCAGAGTATGTAGCTCCAATTGTCCAAGATTCTGAGAAAAGCTGCTGTCGATAGAGCGAAGTGACAACAACTAAGAACCATGGAGAACGTGGCAGACATAGTCAAACAAGGATTGCAGTGCAAGTCGGATCAGTCTCCTGCCAGGGCACTCAACGAGGGCCTTCTTCGCGCCCTCACGGAACTTGTCCTCACCAGGACACAGAAAAGTAGACGATTTATTCACAAAAGTCTCCAGGAAGCTCGACGTATGCATGGATACTGTCACCACTCACTGTACTCCAAAGGCACCATGGGGTGAGGCCTACACGCGACGAAAATTCATGGTCAATCGGCGCAAGCCACCTGCATGCAAAACAACATTCAGCTTCATCGTAGAGCACGCATCCGACGGCCCCCGAGGAAATCTACCATGCAGGCTAGAGCATCAAATGACTAAACGGCTAAACGGGATCCGGACGTGCGACACAAGCACGCAAACAGACCTCCTCTGAAACTGTGGGCGAAAAAATTGCGAGCTTCCCGTGTGACGGGAAAACTCGCTTGCTGGGCGGGGCTCTTGGTCGAGGGTCCACCTCGCCCTCCTAGACCTGAGACTCTCTCCCAAAACTCGCAAGCCCTCAGGCCCCCTACAACCTCAGCTTACACTTCGGTCCTGGTCGAAGACCGGCGCCGCAGGACTGACCATGCGGATCGCCTGCACAGCCCGGATCCCTTGCATTGGGCCGAACGCATTCGCATGGTAGGGTTCAGGAAACCCAAAGCCTCGCGGTGTCTTCTCTCGGTGCCAATGCCAAGCATGCAGCTTTCGATTTTAAAGTCTGAATAGGGCTACGGCTATGGGGTATATAATAGCACGGGGAAGAATGCCTGATGCCCAAACCCTGAAGCCCCCTTGGTTTGCACTACCGGCCTAAGTCCCTCATGTCCCTCTGCGCCCGAGCACTTCGCGGAGACCAAAGGTCGTAAGAGCCGGGGCCCTGACGCCTCGAACCGCCCAAGATCCCCAAGCACGCAACTTTAAAGTGCCCCAAGGAATGATACTGGCAATTTTTGCCTCCCACCTTGCTAGGACGAGCCCGCATTGCAATAAGTCGCGCCCTCCACAACTCGCAGCTTTCCCGAAGTCAGGGTTGTCGGAAAAGACAATAATTAGATCCAAATCCACTTTGGAAGTTTATTGGCCCCGGTGAGGCATTCGTTTTAGTATAAGTCGGGGATCGCACCTGGGGCTCTACCCGCCGCCCCGCCGCAGAGTCAGCGACCTGGACGGGCACAGCTACTTCGCCTGGAGTTTGGGGCTCGGTGATGGGTTGAGATGCGAAACACAGAGCACAAACAAACTCTCACCGTCATGAGTACGTGCATGATTTTTGGATGGCCCGCCTGCCTGTCAATGCCCTCGAGTGACTGTAATAGATACATAAACCATTTCCATGATGATGACTATGACGATGGTAAGGTGGTAAAACCATTCTGCACACAAACATGGTGATGACGTGGGTCACTGCGGCCGTCTCTCACCATCATCTGTTTGCATCGTTTTACAGAATGGCAACAGCGATGGTTGCAGCGATGGTTTTACCTTGTTTGGTTTTGACAGCTGGGTAGGACTATGGCAAGGGAGAGGGCAAGAGTAACGAGAATGATGATCATGGTACAAAGCGTGTTTCTGGCAGGCATCAAGATTAGGACCACGATGATGGTTGTGATAACATGAACTTCGAACGGGCTACGCTATGTTGATGTAGTATGTTATGTACAGAGTCATAACAGCTTCACCTCGGCAAACAAAGCAAAACTTGGAATCTGCTGGGCTCGGAACGGAGCCATCACACCCCGAACTTATGCAGGACCCACGGGCATCCATCCCCAAGGACGACATCCGAAGTGCCCCTGCGCCTGGGACAGCGTCATGGCCCTTTCCAGCCTCCGCGGTCGGAACGTGACCTCACTAGTGCTGTCTCGGATGTCAAGTGTGGGCTCAGGAACCCTGAGCACGTACAAACATCAGCAAACACAACCAGCCACACCCCTCTGCCTCTGGGAAGCCTATGCTCGCTGGCTTGTCTAGGAGTCTAGGCGGTTGCAGCGCATGGTTATACTATACTATATACTGTACTATACTATACTACATTATACTATATAATATATATATATACTGTATATTATATCTTCGACGACTCCGTCGGCTAGAGGAGCCCAGGAGTCGGCTCTTCCGCTTTGCACACTCCTGTAGTCAAGTGTATTCCCGAAGGTTCCTCCTGTAGCTGCGTCTTTAGAACAGCCCGCTATAGAAAAATGGATCTATAGGTATCTTGAAGATAATTGGATGGATAAATAAATGTTTAGCTACTGTACCGCATTCGACCAGATAGATAGATAGATAGATAGGCAGATGGAGAGAAATAGATGGAGAGAGCGGTGGATAGATAGATAAATGGACGGATAGATAGATAGGTAGATAGATAGACAGATAAACAGGTAGACGAATGGACAGATAGATAGATAGATAGATAGATAGAGAGAGATGAATACATAAATATAAATAGATAGATAGGTAGATTGATGATATATAGACAGAAAGACAGAGATAGAGATTGATATGTATATATGTATGTATGAATATACATATAGAGCATCTCGTCTTTCGACCACAAAACAACAGCAAAGCCGCCCATCCGGCCGCCCGAAGCTCCAACAGGTCCTGAACAAGGAGGCACTATAATACAGTACAGCGGAATACAAAATACAAGACAATCTAATCTAGCATGTCTAGGGTTTAGGGTTTAGGGTTTAGGGGCATAGTATGATTATAACAAGGACTCAGGCTCCAAACAAGGCTTCAATGTGATGAACTATATCTTCACGACTGGCTGCAGGGCCGGTAGGAGGTATGTTTCGCACATCGCCGATCAGACCTGGTCCATTGAAGTGCTTTACCTGTAGTCTCCATTGTAGTTCCTTTTTTTGGTTTAACTAGTTTTGTATTAAGGATCCTAAAAGGTAGCCCCAAAAAGGAACTACAATGGAGACTATAGGTAAAGCTACATTCACCAGATTTTTGCCGTGACTGAGCAGTTCAAACGGGCTCGCACGTCGCTGCGCCCAGCTGGGTTGCTGATGAGGCTTGTCGCCCAATTACTCTGCTTGTTGACTGGCACAAGCCTTTCACACAATGGTACAAAGCCTTACTGATTTAGTTTCGATCTTGGTTGGCTGTGGCGTCAGCGGACGATAAACCGGGATGCACAACCCTAAACCGAATAAACCCTAAACCCTAAACCAAATCACTCGCGTTCCAGAAGCTTCAAGTTCTCGCGTTCGCCATCATCGCGTTGGCTTCGAGTCTCGCGATTTGGACTATGTCAGGCCCAGCTCTCGGCCCCTGGTCACATATACTCTACAATATTCTGCTATTTGTCCTATGAAATACTATAATTTGCTAGAATGTACCATAAAGTATGTACTAGAACCTACTATAATGTACCATAATTTTTAGTATCCTAAAGCATACTGGGACACGTAATTACTCTCCTAACTCTCGCCGAGGCCGCAGGTTCAAATGTCCGATCTAAGTAAGGACTTACTGGAACTTCGGTGAGACAATAGCATCCCCTTCGAAAGCGGAAAGTCACGAGCAGTAGAGGGTACGTTATGCATGCCTTTGCCGCGGGGAATCTTGCAGCAGGCAGGACAAGAGAGCGATGTGAACAGTTACCCATGCTTGGCTGCGATATCACATTCCCGCCTTGAACCCGAACTGAATACACCCCAAATTCTAGGGGTCAGGTGAAGCCTTGGGGGGAAGTGCCCAGGGCTTGGAACTCCAAAACCTAAGCGCCGACTGAACCGAAGACGCTAAATTCCCGGATCAAAGGCAAATTCTCGAATTCCGCTTCGGCTGCTTTTTAACCTTGAAGATTTCCCAGCAGTGCTGTGTCTGATGTTCCAATTCTTGGGAGTTTTCTCTGTGTGGGTTTGGGGGGAGGATAGATGCACTCCTTCAGGAGGAATCGTTCGCGAGGCTGGCACTTCTGCGTTTTCACAATGGTAGAGATCTGGTCGAAGATGGCGTTCCTGGGTGATGCTGGAGATCAGCACATGCAAAAATCCTGAAGGCTTAGACAACCAGCATCACATCCCCAGAGAACACCATGGAACAGCGGATGAAGCTAGTTTTTTGAGGAGACAACCCAACGTCCGCTGTGACTGCGCTGTCAGGAGTCAGCGCGGTGTATTGCGGCCACTCCTCCCATCCGATGACTCTCCCTACAACCGCTACACCTTGAGGTATTTAGGCTCTCGGATGATAAGCTTCAACTGGACAGTCTGGCTCATGGGCTTTGTTTGACTCTCAGAACCGGGCGGACCAGGCGCATGGGTTAGGTGAGTTTGACCTGTCTTTATACCTGCTGCATGCGCTGCAACAAGGTAACAAGGGATGCAGAACCATCACCAACTAGTGCCTGCAACCTGCACAACGGCCTGTAGAGCTGTGCAGTTCGATCTCGTATTGCGACAACTGCTTCTCAACATGAGCCGAAATTTCTGCTGCCGTGCCGCGGGGCTGCGACCAAGATGCACTGTGGCCGCTACGACCGGCACTAATGGTGCCGACGACATCGGTGACAACTGTGTATTAAGTGTGTCTTGCAGGGTGACGACTTTCCAGCCGGAAACCCTCCAAAGGCCGTTGGCTGCACGCTTGCCAAAGGGCCGACTAGCGAGGAGGGAAAACGGCGAGTTCCCAAGAGGAACCGAGGGAGAGTCAGTGGCCACCCAGAAATTCTCACACATACAACTTGCGGTTTGCCAGAACGAAGCCTTCATCAGTCTTGTCTAAACAAACGACATCTTCTTTACCGAATTCGAAGGGAGTGGGCTGCCAACCCTAAAAAGTAAAACTGTCAGAGGCGGTCCTTGCAGTCGGCCGTGGGGCCCAAGGTCGTGAGAAGCGCTGCAGCCGACTCGAGAGCCTGGGTCTTAAATTTCTTATGCTTCTTCGTACTACTATTATTGTTTTTATATAATGTTACCAGTGACTAGTGTCTTCTTTGTAAAATGCAACCCAAGGCTCATTTCTACCAATCGGAGCACTACGTTTCATGGTGGCCATCAGATTTCCATGTCTGCTCATACCTCTTATTCCTCGCACTGCTTTGCATGGTGTTGCAACGGCTGTGGTGGTTGCGGCAGTCGCCCTGAGGGTAGCATAAGGACAGTACTGGCAGCAGCGATACTAGCAGCAGCAGCAGCAAGAAGCAGCAGGCAAAGTAGCATTGGCAGCAGCAGTCGTCGCGTAGTAGTGGTAGCTGTGACTGCAGCTGTAGCTGTAGAAGTAGTAGGAGTAGGAGGAGTAGTAGTAGTAGTAGTAGTAGGAGGAGTAGTAGTAGTAGTAGTAATGCGAGAATGAACACGAGTGCTAGAACAAACGCAATTTCCCGCCTCCGGTGTCGGGTTGGAGAGGAGTTCTTCCAGAATCGCAATGCCCACCTGTGACGGCTTTGCATTGTAATTGTGCAGCAGCAACAAGTTTGAGTTATCTCGAGGACCATGTCTGTGCGAGCAACTCGACCGAAACCTGCGCAAAAACACATTTGCTCGTAATCTTGTTTGCTGTGCAAGTATTTGGGCGCACTCCGCCATCCACGCTTTAGATTAAGTAAGTCTCGACAATCTACCGTGCAACTGTTCCTTCCTGACGCTGCGTAAGGGCTTAGGTTCTAGATTTCGCGCTTGCGGTAATATCAGGGTTCCGGCATGGATGCTCGATTCCCAAGTCGCACTAGACACTTCACTAGACTATGGTGTTATCATAGTCCGGGTACGCATGCTCTCTTCTTCCCAAGTCTCACTCTGGTAGCATGTGGACGTTATCACCCTGAGGGACTTCGGAACAGCAGCCCGCCTCTAAACCCAAGCACGAAACCACTACAAACATGATTAAAGTCACAGGCAAAAACCCGTTTACAACCCAAGCTCGAAACACGAAAAGCCGGCAAAACGAAGAACTCGAGAGATTCTGAAAACCCACACCAAAATTCACCTGGGAAGCGGACCAGGACAGTCAACAAAAGCAATAAACAAAAACCGAAATTTGTAACAGACACCGAGAACGGAGCGGAGAGCAAGCTGAGAAAACCTCGACCAGAAGGCCAGAAGGAGACGAAAGTTAGAGAATGCCTCCCCAAGAGATACGAAAAGCAGAAACAGCCTAAAGTGCGGGTGACCAAAAAGCACATCGTCCACCACTACTACTGCTGCTGCTGCTGCTGCAACCACCACCACCACCACTACTACTCCTCCGACTCCGACTCCGACGACTACGACCGCGACCACGCTACTGCACAGAGACCCCTGAGAGGGGCGGAGGGGTGGGGGGGTTGTTGAGAAATAGGCGACGCCTATTATTCCAGGCATGATGGATGCAGGGTTTTGAAACGGCTACGTTACAAGGACACTATCTTCCTAGTCTTAGGGCGTCCCCCTCCACTGTTACTGCTACTGTTTCGAGCATTCGTTGTACTGTCTCTCCCTCACCGCTACCATTTTCGCTGGCTTGCGCCTCGCAAGCAAAGAGCACTTGTTTCATGGGTGGGAGCCTTGCTGGCAAGCATGCCGCGGGAAAGAAGCCCGCCAACCAGCTTGATATTGCCGAGCATGTGGGTCTTGTAGCCTCAGTGATCTATTGCGGCACTGGGTCACGCAGGAACCCTACGTGCGCACTTGAATCTCGGCTACATAGCAACGTATTCGTGAGTGCGTGTGTGTGTGTGTGTGTAGATGTATGTATTTATATGTGACTGTATGTATGTATGCATGTAGGCAGGGCAGGCAAGCGGTCGAGCGGGCGGGCTGGCAGGGCAGGCAGGCAGGCAGGCAAGCAGCTGGGTAGTCAGGTACGGAGCTAAGTAGGTAGGTACTATGAGAACCAAGCTCTAGTATGTGTATCATGCAGTAGGCTTGCATGGATGTTCGTAGGCCACACACACTCGCTGATTGATGCGGGGTTGCTGAGACATACATCAAAACGCACTTTCCGATGCTTCCTGGAAACCTACCTCCGCAGCCGTTCGCTCTTCTGGCGTCAGCTCCTCTAAGCCCTGCGACGGGCCAGGAACGAGGAGCTGGGGCTAACAAAGGCTTCTTGCGAAAGGTCAAACTCTTCCCCTCTCGGACTTCGGGCTTCTGGAAATACAGGGTTTAGGGTTTAGGGTTAGGGTTAAAGTTTAGGGTTTAGGGCAAAGTAAGGGGCGAGAAAAGTGCAGAGGTTTGTTTTGCTGCAGATCCTTCCCGAAACATTTTTGCTGTAAGGCGCCCAAAGCTCCATCACATGATCGTAGCCCAGACTTCCGAGCATTTAAATTTAAATCATATCTCTACTCGTTACTGATGATGACAAGCATCTCTCGCAACTTGCCGCACAAGCAAATCCCTCAAAGTATCCGTAGATATCTACACTACCAACAAAAGTAAAGACAGGATTCTGATTATTCAAATCATCCCCACCAGACCAAAACATCCTTAACCTGTACCCCGCAAGAGAAGCACATGCATGGAAAGAAGATCACAACTCCCTAAACCCTAAACCCCTAAAGCCGCAAACCCCTAAACCCCAAACCCCTAAACCCCTAAACCCCAAACCCCTAAACCCCTTATAAACCCTAAACACAACTCCTGCCTCCGGTGGGGCCAAGAGCCGCTCGAAGGAGATCTGACACTCGTCCAGAAGCCTGGGCTTCAGCTCCCCAAGGGGCTTTTCGAAAAGGCCTACTGGGGTTTAGGGCTTTAGGGGCTTAAAAGTTTTGGGGTTTAGGGGTTCAAGGGTTTAAAAGTTTAGGGGTTTAGGGGTTTAAAAGTTTAGGGGTTTAAGGGCCGAGTACCTTAGCCCGAAAAAGGGTAACCTTTTGAAGGGTAAATAGGTTTCTATTAGCCCCAAATGGTTAAAGGTTACCTACTCAGCCCCTGAGGTTTCGATAAGAGCTACGAGTCGGGTTTGGGGGCTTTAGGGCTTTAGGGGTTTAGGGATGTTTTTAGCAGCCTTGTTCCGGATGACCAGAAGGGTTACGAGGAAAGCTTTTATGTACATAAATCGTGCTCGGAGTCTCCAAGTTTACGGGCTGAGGATCGAGGAGAGTTGCAGGTTCCAAGTTTAGGGTTTAGGGTTTAGGGTTTAGTGCAAGTTGTCGTGCTTGCCACCTGGCTCGGATCCCACACGCATATAGGCTTCAGGATTAAGGCTTGTAGCATTGAGGCCAAATGAGCGACTGTTCATTGTATGAGTGTCAGGTCGCGTTTTACGATGTGCGGCCCCCATCTTCTTCACGTAAAAATAGTTATTCCCGTGCGTGGTTAGCTAGATGAGGTGATCTCGTGTAAGTAAGAAAAATTTTGAAAAGCTGGACTGCTATTTTGGCCAATGCTTTTGACAACCTCAGATGACATCCGTTTGTTGGGCTTCCTTTCCGAAATCCTCCTGTAGACCATGGTGGGCGCCCCGCCTACGTTGATACGCAGCCTACTCCGCAGCAGCACGTGCACAAACACCCAGCTGGAAGAACTGAAGCGATTACGAGAAAAGGTCGACAACAGATCACCAAGTGCCACATGCTGAACAACCTCATACAACGCCATGTCACAGACGCTTGAAAGTAAGCTTGCGTCCTGCTTGTAGGCTGCCAGCACCCTCGAAAGGATTGACCGTGAAGTGCTCGTGGAGCAGCACACAAAGGTCCGTGTACATGTCCTTGCGAGGACTCAAAGCCTTTTAGGACTGAGATGAGATCTAATATTCGTTCGTTCGATTGCGAGATAAATGCGCTGCACCTCTGGTTCACACACTCTTAACCCAAAATCCTACATCCTAAATGTTAAACTGCCTAGGCCCTAAAGAACGTGCAGGCAGCCAAGGCATGAGCAGTCCGGCCCCCTGGGTTCCTGCACCTGCCTTTGGCCTCTTTTTTAAGGTTGGGCCGTTAGTTTTTGCGCCCAATCGAAGTACGGCTTCTGGTCATGTTCGTGAGAGAGATCTGTAGAAGAATGAACCGGGCATAATCGGGCCATTCGTTGCCAGGGGCATCGGTGTTCAAGTAGAAGCGTTCAGAGCTTCAGGTAAGTTCCATCTTTGTGGGACAGGAAGATTGACGCTGGTGAGCTGACATCACGTGTCACGACTGCTGAGTCGTGCTCAGTCAAGTCAGGATACGACTCATGCCGGGGCTGAAGGCCTAGTGGTTATCTGGAGTGGACATATTGAAGCCAGAGTTGCTCGGCTATCTCTTTGGCCATTGTATCGACAGTGGGGTAAGTGTGAGGGGGCAGAAACAAGAAGCCACCAACATGGGACCGAGGCACAATGTAATGATGCTGCGTCGTAGCTTTCTCGAAGACCTGCAGACAGCGATGAAAGTTGACCGGTAACTAGGCATCTGGCCGGGTTCCATCCGTTTCGTGGCGGATAGCCTTGTCAGGCCAAGCCATTTACAATGCAATTTCTCATCCGGGAGCGCCGTACTTCTTATCACTCTCTGAAGATATGACAAAAAGGGAATTCGGACCGGAGTGGCCGTCGCCGATTTTTCGGCATGCCATGGACTTTTAACTCAAGTTGCTGATGTTCCACTTGTGCTGCGTGGCACGAAGTTTGGCACGAAGCTGCCAGGTAGAAGCAATTGCGGGGCTCCAAATGCAACGCTCGTGGAGTAGGTCTGGAATCGATCACGGAACAGCACGGCCACCGAAACCTGAAACCTCCCGGCTCCCCAATTAAGCCCAACCAGAATAACAGAATAACAAACCTGAAAAACCTGCCGAAGCAGCCTCGTGGATCAGAACCTCCATATGGCTTGAGGTGGAAATGCCGCATGCAAGCAGCTGCTGCGTCAGTCTTGCGAACCTTCAGCCGGAAGCTTGCGATAAGCAGTGAGTCTTGGTGTTTGGGCGTGAGGCTTCGAGTTTAGGGTCTAGGGTTTAGGTAAGCTTCATGAAAACATTGTAGTGTTGTAATTTACTGGGGCACCGGGTGAGTAAGTTAGACAAAAATCCCGTTGTCGTCAGACTCGTGGAGACCTCGTCCGACCCGGCGAGGCTTACTACTTTTGGGAATTAGCGAGCTCCCGCCACCAACCCAATGACGAACAAGTTCGGTTAAAGCCCCGGGAACATCATTGAATCACTGAGCCATCATGCAGTGCCGGTTCGATTGCTGTGTTCGAATCTGCTTCATAGAGCCACGGTGGCTCGGTCTTCCACGCTGCACTAGAAAGCCCGCTTCCCTGCTCCGTCAACTCTGTGTCAGTGTCTGCCCGGCATGGGCAGACCAACGTACTAAACACTAGAGAAGTGTGTCATAAGTAGCAACGAAAGGCTTCGAAAGTGAAAAGAAACCCGCACCCGGCGATATATTGCATCACTGTACATCCATATCAGGAAAGCCACACGCCGCACAACGCAAGGACCTACCAGCTCTTCGTGCTCTGAACAAAGTTTAATAAGAATGCCAGAGACCCGCTTGAACTCCAAAGCCTAGCCGGGATGCTTCTCCAGCGTCAATTTGTTCAAGATCGACTTGATGCTTCGAGCGACATGCCTCGGCAGAACCAATCGAATCAGCCCCGAAGGCAGGGAATGCAGGAGTGTGGGACCACCTGAGAGACAGAAATCTAAAAAGGGATGCAAGATTCGATGCCTTGTGGGGACGTGTCAGGATTTTTTCCTTCAGCCCACCCTGTTTCATGAGGTCATTGTCTAACAGCAAGCGGAAGCCTCAGCCGGAACTCGAATTCCAATAGGCTTTGCCTATACAAGAAATATATACACATACACACATACACACATATGTATATATATATATGTGTGTATACACCTACTTGTGCATGTGTCTCTATGTGCGTGTGCTCCACCCGCGAAGTAAACTCTAAGAGATCCAAAAACTCAATGTTCGGATTTGCTGAGTCGTTCGGCGATACACTCAGCCGGCCGCGAACAGCAGAAGGCACATCTAGGTAACATTGATGTTGTCAGGGCTGAAGACACTCGGCATAGAGGACAAGAGCACGGCAATCTGCCCGAATACTCTTTCTCTAAGCTCTGGGAGCATGTAGCCCGATAGGTTTATTCTTGCATGTGTGTGTGTAGATCTACCACGATACCTTACAATGGTCACAAGGGGGAAATACTTGTCCGTAATCGTGCTTCACATGATAACTTACACATCGCATGCTCACGAAAAAAAGGTTGAGTGTTGTCTACGACAGAATCGTGATTGGGCTGAAAGGCGGAACGTGTTTAGAAACAACTTGCACTGAGTGGGCAAATCGTGTCCTCGAGCCAACCTGTCTGAATTCGAGACAGCTCGTACAAGTACTGTCCCAAAGGTCAAAACAGATCACCTTGCTTCGAACGCCCGGTGTGCAAACAACAATGTTTGTAAGTGTGGTTGTAGAAATGTGCACAGCCGTACCTGAGTGCAAATCTCAATGAAGCCATGGTCGGAAAAATGAACAACCAGGTCATCCTAAACCTCTAAACCAGGTAGATCGTAACTACATGGGCGTAGAAAGGCGTTTCCTAGACACTATGTGTGCCCCAAGACTTCACTATGTGTGCCACAAGACTTCAAACATGCTGACTTTTCCTTTGGAGCCCCTATACTTACAGCAGGCTGTGCATGCCTATTTATCACAAAGCAAATAGCCCCATATCTATCTCTGTATGTGTGTGTGCAAGAAAGTGTGGGTGTGTGAGTAAGTTAGTAATCTGCAAGTAAAGAAGGACGGTCTGCGTCGGCATGCAGCATGCGCGCATCCACCCGCACTCTTCGCACTGATGCACGAGGCAGCTTGCTGCCGGAGCTACGCAGTCGAATCGACGCTATCACCGAACTCATGGAGCCGCCTGAGCAAGTTAACCCTCCACTCATACCGGGGATTGCTGTGCCACAAGCAGGAACCAGCAAACGCAACAAACTAGACGCGCAATATAAAAGAACCCTAAACCCTAAACCCTAATGCGTTCAATGTCACACGGTTGGTCACATTTACATCAACAGTCTCATCATTTCACAGACCCCAGTAAACCCCGAGTCCCTAAAGCCCTGAAGCCTCAGGCTTGCAGAAGATGAAGCACTTTGGGGTATAGTATAGAAAATAGCTTAGTAAGTATAGGTATACGTATAAGTATAAGTATAAGTATAGTAATAGTACAATACAGTCCAGTACAATAAAGTTTAGCATGAAAAATACTATAGCATGGGCCTCTGCTTGGCGGCCCAGGAGTTATCGGAGACCAGGAGTTTGCCTCTGGACTGTGTCCTGCCCAGCTTTTGCTTTGAGAGGAGGGTTCCGTAAATCCCTCAATCCTAAAACATTCAACGATAAGACTACGAAGGGAGCATAAGCCTTCAAGCATCTAGCTTTCGAAGTCCGTCGGTTTGGAGTTTTAGGTTTCGGGTGTAGTTTAAACATGAAGAGTTTGGGAATCTGAAGACAAGTCGATCTTCGAAGTCGCTCTTTCGGGAGGGTCTCTGTCATCCGAAGATGCCACTCGTACACTGACTAAGCTCCTGTCATGTGCAGGTTGCGGGGTTGCAGGTGCAAACTTCGACGTGCATCGTTGAAGCCCAAAGCGCACCATGGTGTCTCAACAGTCAAGGTCCGAGCAGATCCAGAAAACACTCCACACTTCCATGATGTGCATGTTGCGTATACCATTCGCTTCCTGTAGCGATGACTCTCAAAGGCGAGACTTTGAGCTCAAGCTACTGAACATCTTCCCTTGGAGGAGAACCACCTTGCTGAAGCCTCGCCTCTGCCCCTCTTCTCTTGAAATGCGGTACTACTGTTGATGATATAAATCCTGCATTACCTGAAGGACCCTAAACGATGGGAATTATGGTATATCCCTTACTATGGGTCATGCAGGATTTATATCATCAACCGTATCACCCTTCTTCAGCCGAGACTTGGGAAGGCAGCTCTTGGGCGGCACTGGGCGCAAGGGCATGAACTCGGGCAATCCAGGTCCTCTGACTGCCGATCGGGGTGGCCCTTTCCTGCCCAAGGAAGGGTCGATAAGCACGATTAGTATTTTAATACTAGTATTAATATTAGACTAATATTAGTATGAGAATACTCGTATTAATATTCGTATTAGTACTCACATTGCGTCTCAGGGGGCTCCGGTGTGAAATTATTAAGACCATCCTCACGCATCGGAAGCTCGAGGCAACCACTTTCTGTCCACAACGATGTCTTGTATTCGTATACATATGTAATAAATAAATATAAATATATATATATATAGACACACACATACATATATATATATACATACATACATACATACAAACACCCCAGCGGCTACAAGAAACAAACTCTTCCTGGGCCTACTCCCACACTCCAGGAAAGAATCCACTGCACACCCCGAAACCTCCACAACCTTTTTGCCAAGCCCTTTTTTTGCAGCAGGCTTCGCTCGCCCGGAACCGCTGTTGGTAAGCCCTACACCCTTAGCCAACATGCAAGTCCGAATAGCCACGAGGTCTCTTTCTGAGGTTCCCTCAATGGGTTTAGGGTTTCGGCACACACAACGCGAAGGGCTTCGTTACTTCCCAGTGCCACCTGCGTCCGCCAGGATGCCTCAGGAGGACTAACCTCGACTGGCTGCGTGCGGTACCTTGGCTTTAGGGTTTAGGGGTTTACGCTTTCACAACTAGGGCTTAGGGTTGAGGGTGTTTTCGCAACCCTAAGGGCTATGAACATGTAGCCATACCCAAGTTGTTGGTTATGCATAAAGAGATCGGGCAAAAGAGGGAGTGAGAGGGGAACAAGTACACCAAAAAGACGTCAGGCTAGTTGATTTAAAGACTCAGAGTGAAGCCTTTAGTCACTTCCAGCTCGAAGCTTATAGACCCCAAGCTCTATGTCCCGTACTCCCAAAACCTAGTACCCTAAAGCCCCGAAGCTTTCTTGGAGCCATGTCAGGGATTCAACTTCCGGGCTTCTGCATTGTGGCCAGGCCTTCTGAGCGACAGGTCGACAGGCTGAGTTGGACGGCTTTTTTCCCCTCTCGCATGGCTAAGGATCAAAGCCCACAAGCGAGGTCCCTTTCAGACCAACAAGCCCTTAAGTTGGACGGTTTAGGGTTCAGGGTTTAGTTTCAGTTGAGGGTCAGCGAGACGTTCTTTAAGATGCGAGTCCAACAAACTAAAAAAAGGCTTAACCGGAGCGCAAGATAGTGGGCTGCTCGTGCTCCAGGACCCACTCTCGCCACTGCAACATCTGCCTGAGCGGCTTATGACGCACATGAGATGAATGGCTAAGGCTGTCCTGATGGCAACTGTTCCGCTGCTGCGCGGCCTACATTTTCCAGCCGTATGACGGCTCTGCCCTATCAGGGGCAAGCACTGCTGTGACAGAGGACCTGCAGTTCAAATAACAATAGGCCAAACTTTGCCAAACCTGAGCCTGAAGCCATAAACCCAAACCTCCAAACAGGACCCCTCGTGCCTCAGGCTGAAGACTGCTTCTGACGAGACTGGCCCGATGGGGTCCTCATGGTCCACCTCCTCAAGACACAGTGATGCGACATACAGCAGTGTCTGCAGCTTCGACAACGGTATGAGAATGACAAGCACAAACTAAACACACATTTCTACATGTACTGAGTTGCTTAGTCGGGTGTCTATCTGGGTAGCTGTCTGGGTGTCTGTCGCAATCTGTCTGGCTGGCTGTCTGCCTGGTCTCGGTAAGCATGCATGTATGCATGCACGTATGCTGGTGTATGTATATATGTATGTACATATG
>CAJNJA010019142.1:18643-60019 GCA_905231915.1 Symbiodinium necroappetens
GTATGTATGAATGTATGCATGCATGCATGCATGCATGCATGCATGCATGGATGGATGTAGGTATGTAGGTATGTAGGTATGTAGATATGTAGATATGTAGGTATGTATGTATGTATGTATGTATGTATGTATGTACGCATGTATGAATGTATGCATGTATGCATGTGTGCATGCATGTATGTACATAAACACACACATGTATATATATATATGTGTGTGTGTATGTATGTATGTATGTATGTATGTATGTACGTACGTACGTACGTATGTATGTATGTATGTATGTATGGCTCCTATGTCTGTATGTGTGTATGAGGAGAAGCTTCCGAGTAAGCGCCTAGCCGGCTGAACGACTGCCCTTTGATCTGGTGTAAGTTGAAGCGAACAACGGAGGGGAACGTAGTTCGGAATGCTATAAGAAAGCTTGAGTCCTCCTCAGGCTCAGAGGAGAGTGAACCTTGGCGAAACGCTGTGAGCGACATCAACAGAAGACACTTGGACCTTCTAGCGCCGTTCAGCGTTAATTGCAACAAGTGTATGCGTTTTTGGCCTCACAGTCAGTCTGAGCTTCATGGCTGTGCACCTCCTCGTCCCCACTTTGGGGGCATATTGCCACCTTCACCCCGGAAACGGAGCAGACTCGAACACTACCAGCCAGACATGGTTTGGCTAACCAACACAAGGAGTAAGGAATCCAATACATTCAACAACAAGGCTTAGTATTCATGCCGGAATACTATTCTCCCTCAAGGTTCCGGATATACTCACAGCAAAATATGCCCCCAAAGTCCCAAAGCCCTAACCCCTATACTCCCAAAGCCGGGTTGCAAGTATACAGGCTCCTACATGACACACCGACACCGGGAAGCCCGCAGGGTTCAAAGTCCTTCAAAGGCATCCTGTGAGGGGTGCAGGGTTTAGGTAAGCAAAGGGCCTTCATGCAATTCAGGGTATAGGGTTTGGGTAATCAAGGGGCCTTCATGCAATTTAGGGCTTAGGATTTAGGTAACAGGGGACCCTTCATGCAATTTAGGGTGATAAGGGGTTCACGAGATTGTGCAGGGCTTTAGTTTTAGTATAGGCACCTGCAAAGGTAGAACAGGGTTGTGGGGTAAATTGTCCTATGTATGACCATTCCAGGGAATAGTACTAGTACTTCTTCAGGCCGCTATGTTGCCCATACCCCTGGATCCGTGCTGCTGACCCGAGATCCGATTACTGTCCGCGCAAAGTGCAGCTTTGCTGTGCGGACAAGCTGCTTGCGTCTTGCAGTTCGGAAGATGTCGCATCCTTGAGCACATGACCCTCAACAAAACCCTCTAGGTGCTCTGCATGCATGAGCAGTCACACTCGCATAGACAAGAGCCCAAGCACAAATACACCTTCCGCTTCGTACTATTCCTTCTGATCGTGATTCAGTGAAGTGTCGTTGTCACTCGGACAACCTTTCAACCTGGTAGTAGCTTGCCGCTGCAAGTTGGCTTGTGCCGAATTCCAGAACAGTGCAGACTTCGCAAGGACGTGCTTGATGCAGTCTCGGACGGCTGTGCGAAGATATCTGACGTGCTTGACAGGACAATGCTGAAATCTCCGCGCTCGTGAAAACCTCCCTGCTGTCAATCTTGCCGTCTCAAGAGCTGAAACAAGCAAAGCTATAGCTGCCAATATGTCCATGCTATTGCTCGTCGTGAGGGCTTGCAGTCAAAGGTGTCGCCACGGGCGTAGTGCAGCGCAATGTACTGTTGGCACCACTCGCCGGCAGTCTCTGCTTCCGCTCATTCAAAAGGGCTTGAACATTGGACAAACATCACGCACGACCAAGCGACAAATCCAAGAACCAACGCCACAAATCAACCCAAAATGAAGTCCCTCACAGCAAAAAACCAGCCGTTCAACTCAAATAAAATTGTCTGTGTGCTGTGGTGTTCATCTCAACAGAAATCTATTTGAGGCAATATTGGGGCATGAACCATTTGCCTAGTTATAATCGGAAATCCTCACAAGGATCATTGCTGCAGAGCGACGGATGTAGCAGCTGTAACCTGACAACTCGAATTCATGCGATGTGCAGGGTCTAGGGCTCACAGGGTCCAAGATGGCTAAAGCGTACACCTTTCCTAAACGGACATCGGCAAACCCTATAAACCCTAAACCTTATCAACCCGAAACCCTGTTGCACCCTTTATACCCTAAACCTTAAACCCTAAAGCTTATGGCACCCTATACAGCCACTGCCTCGGTATTGTTCTTCAGAGACTGCGCATCAAGGTCACCTTGGGAGCCGGCGCGAGCTCTCGGCCACTGCAGAAGCTTGGGAAATTTACAGCCTTGCCAGCTCAGGCCGGAGACCTTTTTTTTCCCGGGGTTTAGGATTTAGGGTTTAGGCCGGAGACCTTGAGGCTCGGGGTTGAAAAGTGGGAGATGGTGCCACAGGTGTCGAGTTTCATCACTGCAAAGACTGCCCGTCCGCCTCAAAGCCCTTTGGGGCGACTCCGCACTTCGAGTCCACGCACACGAACAGCACCCAAAAAGCTTGATTAGAGGACCTGGTTCTCCTAACCGGCACTGCCTGAATTCCCTGGTTTCTCTTAGGGTTTTTCCCTAAGGGTTTCAGGTTTGGGGGATTCTAGACCCACGACAGTCAACTGGGGGCTTAATGCCATAGCCCAAGCTCGAGCCCCAAAGCTGAAAAGCAATTCAAGCAGGCAAGCGGGGAAGCTGCCCAAGGCACATGGCCATGGCTCTTCGGCGGGCTCCTTGTCCTCAGTGATACTGAAGACTGCTTCTTCGGATCAGGGTTTAGTTTAAGTTCCGGGCTCGGTGCTGAACTGTCCGAAACTTTCTGAAAAGGTTGAGCCCGCGGTTTACGGTTTAGGGTTGAAGGTTTGGGGTTTCTCGGAAAGCCGAAAGTCCTCAGACACTTCAAACCTAGCCTACGGGAGTTTGTTCTCAAGGAGGCGCTGTCAACATCAGGGTCCCGTTCGGAGGCCCTTAAAAAGACGAGTGCCTTGCTCGTTTTCGTGGGTTCGAGAAGGGGGCCTGATTTAGAGAACCGTGCATCGAGGGGCCGGAAACATTCAGAGCTCTGAGCCCCTACACCCCCAAACCCCCAAACCCTAAGCCCCCAAACCCCTCACTAGCTCTGGATCTACCTGTTCAGCGGCTCTTCGGATCAGTAGAATCTCACAGCTCCCCCATCGTATCAGCAGTTCCAGGGCTTTCTGGGTCTTTGGTCGGCTCTGTTTAGGGCTTAGCGTTTAGGGGTTTGGGGTTTCGGGTTGTGGGGTTTAGGGTGGGTTTAGGCTAGGGGTTAACCGAGCTCGAAACTGTTTTACAATCTGCTTGCCTCAAGCCAAAACCCCCTCCTCGCCTAGGCCTCTCTTTGCCGCACGAATTCGGGCGACGATGGGGTGACTCGGACTTCCGGCTTAGGATTGGGGACGTCGGTGCTTGCCTTGAAGGTCCCTCGGTCTGCAAGACCTGCAGCCCGGCAACCTCAATAGCCGGGGCTGATAGCTCAGCTTTCTCCGCTGGAGCCTGACAAACTGTGGGAAGCTTCAATGTCACAAAGGCTTTCCATGCAAAAGTTACCGTGCTGGATCCTTGGTACGAGGTGTTTGGAACGGCGTTCATGTTGCTGTCTGCTCTGGGTATTGGTCCTGCCTTCGCCTGCACCAGGGGGGCGGCCTGGTCGTCTGAGTCGGAGTCTGACAAATCCTAGGCTCAGAAGCCAGGCATGAAAACAACCAATCCCACTCACACAGTGCATAAGTCCAAACCACAAGGCCAACAGCCAAAGACAGATTGTGCGCAATTCGCGTGAACTTGTTGGTATAGTCAGCTGCCGAACTATTGATTTTTCTTGGTGACAGGCTCAGAGATAACAAGAGCTGCTCAAGATTGCTGGGTGCAGATGAAGAAAGGTTCTGCAGCATGTCATGTATCTTTCCTTTCTTGCCGGAACAGCTCCGGACCACCGCAAGACCTAGTTTTCGCCGAAGCCGGCAAACAATTGGAATGGTAGCGACACCCCGGCTGTAAGACAACGGACGGCAATTAGCAACTGATGGAGCCAAAGGTTCTGTCGCTTCCAGCTTTTATCTTTCTGGCCCCGCTGAATCTCACTATATGAGCTCAGGAACCCAGAGCCCAAAACTCTTTGCAAAAACCACGTAATTACAGCACGTATGCTGAGCATTCTATGTATGCACACAAGGAAGTGCGCATGTATGCATGCTCACGACATGGCAGCATGCAAGCTATAGGAATGTATGCATGTATGCACCGTACGTAAGTAAGCAAGCAAGCAAGCAAGCGAGCAAGCAAGCAAGCAAGCAAGCAAGCAAGCCAAGTAACTACGTATGTATGTGTGCACGTACGTAAGTATGTATGTATATATGTATGTACGCGATGTATGTATGTATGTATGTATGTATGTGTGTATGTATGTATGTACGTATGTACATATGTATGTATGTATGTATGTATGTAGGTAGGTAGGTAGGTAGGTAGGTATCTATGTACGTATGTATGTATATATATATATGTGTGTGTGTCTATGTCTGTATGCATGCATGCATGCATGCATGCATGCATGCATGGATGTCTGTCTGTCTCTCTCTCTCTCTCTCTCTCTCTCTCCCGGGCATGAGGGTCGGTCAAGACCCCGGGGCTCAAAAGCCCACCCGCAAGTATTTTGCAGGCGAGGAGGCGTGAGAAACGAGCATAATTCGCCCACTGGCTACAGCGATAAACTATTAAGCAATGTGAGGAGTAAGGGCGACTGTATGCTCTCCACGACACATGCACGAGTCGACAAAGTATTTCCCCCTAGGTCATTACCATGATCAGAAGGTGTCCCATGAGATAAGTTCCATGGGGGAAGAGACAATGCCCTCAGTTATCCGGAACATTCGTCCCAATTGGAGTAGGGGGCACTCTAATCAACATTCGGACCACCCAAACACAAATAAAAAGGCATAATCACCTCCAAGACGGCCCTATAGAACCAGAGTTTGTTGTCCCCCCTGGGCCGTTGCACGAAGTGGGAGGTTAGCGTAACTTGCTGCAAGGCTGCCCGGAGCAAAGGTTGTCCCCCTTTTTTTTTGCAACAAGGACACAGCGATCCAAAAGCGGCCTAAAGGCTAACATACGTGAGAGGTTATGTATTCTGAGGACAACCCCGGCGAAATGGGCGCAAGTCAGCTTCCTACAGGGTTTTGTTGGTGTGCATATTACCTCTCTGGATGTGGTCTGTAGCAACAAGGACACAGCACTACATGAACCCGGCCTAAAGGCTAACAATTGCTTCAAGTGCAATAACCAGAGGGCAATACTTGCACTGCTTTTCGTTGAAAGCTGTGAAGAGCAGGTGTTGTTTCCCCCTGATTTAATGTTTGCAACAACAATGACACAGCAATCAAGGTGAGGTCTAAAGGCTAGCATGCGTTCTCGAGAATGCAATCAGGGGACAACGACCGTATGTCTTGCCTGAGCACTCGGCAGTTGTCATGAGTAGAATGTTCCCCCTTGGGAGCACAGCCTCATACAAAGGGACTATAGCATATCTGTTGTAGAGGAACATTCCCCCTAGACCCTGCTCTGCGAAGAAGTAGTTGCCCAAAAGTTCGAAGTCGGAATTTCCCCCCGCCAACAAAATCTCCCCCACTGCAGAACACCTCAAGAACAACCCTGCTGAAAGCACATGCGGCTGGGGCTACTGGACTCAGGAGGCTTACATCCTCCATGCCAGCTTTTCCAACTGAAGGAGAAATCATCCCCTGTGTTATGGCCTGGAGCAGGGGCACAGCATTACTAGACTGGCCTACGAGGCTAACCTGAAAGACGGCACTACAGAATCCGATTTGGTGTGCCTCCTGGGCCGTTGCACGACACGGGAAGTTAGCTTAACTTGCTGCAAGGCTGTCCGGAGCGAAGGTTGTCCCCCTTTTTTTTTGCAACAAGGACACGGCAATCCATAAACGGCCTAAGGGCTAACATACGTGAGAGGTCATGTATTCAGAGGACAACCCCGGCGAAATCGGCGCAAGTCAACTTCCTACGCATCGTATGAAGAAGGTTTTTTCCCTTGGCAGAGGTGGAATGGGACTACACCGTGCTAGCGGAACAGCAGCTAACCCAAGACCCGGACCCCCACTGTTAATTTCCCCCTCTGCCTTTGGAGTGTCGTAGAAGAAGACTGAACAGGTTCTGGATGCAGCTGCGGACTTCCCCCCATAGTGGTGCATGAAACAAGAGCACAGCAGCTACTGGACCTGACCCTAAAGGGTTACCATGTGTAATTTCAGCAATTGGAGGGGAAGTACAGTGGCTGGTCCTACTTTTTACTGTCTGGCTTCGGCTCGCCCTGATCATGTTCAACAGGCTAAGGCTAAGGGGAACACGGTTGACATCTATCATTTGCGAGAGCACTGCCAGAACACAGTCCGGGAGCCGTAAGAGGCGGCAGTCCTCCTTACTTCCCCCGACTTGTGACACACTGTTTCCCTTTAAGCTTCACATGTAGATGTAGTAGACGCCGCTCTCCAGCTCACTCCCCCGCGTGCGCATTCCCCCGCGTGTGCTCGTCAGGCCCCAGCTTCGTGGCCCATCGCTGCGTGCATGCGCCTCCTGCGGTGGGATGCATCACTTCCGCTTTCTGCTGCTTCCGTGGGGCTCCGCCGGTCAGTGCCGGGCGCGTTCCCCAGTCCATGGTGGCGGTCATGTAGCCACCAGTCATCGTCTCTCTGGCTGTTCCCCTCAACTCGAGAGGTATTTCCCCCGAGAACTTGGTCATCTGCGTTCTGCAAGGGGAGGTTCCCCTGTGTTGTAGGTTGCATGAGGTCCTCCACTTCTTCCAAGGCAGCGAGCAGTGCTGCGTGCACTGTGTTGACTTCGCAGGCCGGCCAACCTTGGAGGTGTTGTCCAATCCCCCTGAGCTCGAGGAGGATACCTCTTGCGCGGCTGAAACGTCTTGCCCTTGCGAGGTTGGAGGTCAAGGTCCCCCGACTTGCTGCTATGACGTCGGCGGGATGCGAGACCGTCCCCCCATCCAAAACCGCTTGAAGCATGGTGGCAACCTCTGCCAGCGTCTGCCAGTGTTCTGTCTCGGCACCATGCTGGAGTCCGTATAGAGCTCCAGCGAGGGCTGGCATAGATTCGGTCACTGCTTGAAGCGTTACCGGGTCCCCCACTACTGCGGTCGCTGTGGAAGAGGAGGAGCTTCCCCCGCTCTGCAAGGTGCCGACATAGCTGTTGAGCCAGGTTAAGACAACGTCAATGTCATGTTGGATGTCGTAGTAGCTGATGTATATATGCTCCCTGGTAGAGGCCATCCTTGTTTGTGCCTTGTGGATAAGTCGCTGAAGAGCTGCTGCTGTAGGGTTGTCGTGGCGTGTGGTGCGGGGTTGTTTGGCGGGTCGTGTGGAGGGGCTGTGGGCTTGTTGCAGTGGTCCCCCTGGGGGTCCCCCTGTGTGTTCTGCTGTCTGCTCTATTTCAAGGTCACGTAGGAGTTGGGACTCTGTTTGGCTGTCGAGCAGTAGGTCTGTGAGCGCGCTCTCCGCAAGGACCTGAATGGAGCCTCCCCCGGGGAGGTTTTGGGCTAGTCGGGCAATCCTGGTAAGGTACGCCTCGACTTTGCCAACGGGGTCACTGTTCCCCCCGTCTGTGGCTTGTGGTGCTGTTGGGCTGTGGTGTGTGGGAGTGGTGTCTGACTGTGTGGAGGCCACTGTGACTACATGTTGGTGGATTGCTGTAACGGCTGCCGGCTGCGGAAGTTGGATTGGGGGGTGGTTTGTTGGTGGTGGCTGCTGTGGTGCGGCTCTTGGATGGAGCATTCCATCAATGCTGCGTTGCATGAGTATGGTGTGGTCTGGGTCCATGGATGGCTTCGCCGTCACTGTGGAGTCGGTGTGTGTGGCGGTTGTGGTGATAGTGGTTGCCACCACTGTTGTTGTGGTGGTCGTGGTGGGAGGCTGGCGCTTGCCTCCGCCGATAGTACGGCCATCGCGTACCGCTGCGAATGGGTCTGGTTTAGGGTCCGGTGTTTGTACTGTCGCGGTCTGGGGTGTTGCTTGGGGAGGTTGGTTGCCGCGGAGGGGCCTGCCGTCGAGTAGTGGGTGTCGGCCGGGTTGTGGCTGTGCTCCGGCCTGGCTGTGGTGTGCTGTAGACTGTTGCGGTGTTGTCGTCGTGGGGTTGTTTGTGTGTCCAGTTGCTTGTTGCTGCCCCCGTTCCTGGTGTTCTCTCTGCCAGCGTTCGTATGTAGACTCACGGCTGCGTTGTTGGTGGTCTGCTCGGGCTGCTGTGGTTTGTTTGCTAGTGTTTGGGCTGGCCGTGGCAGTGGGACTGCTGGGTTCGGCGAAGCGGACGTGCTGGACCGGTTTGGTTTGCCGTTCGGGATCTGTCTCTCTCTCTCTCTCTCTCTCTCTCTGTATGTATGTATGTATGTATGTATGTATATCTGTAATGAATGTATGTAATGTATGTAATGAATGTATGTAATGTATGTATGTGTATGTATGTGCATGGGTATTGGTATGTGTATGTGTATGATGTGTATGTGTAAGTGTATATGCATATGTATGCGTATGGTGTGTATGTGTATGTGTATGTGTAAGGGTAACTGTATTTGTATGTGTATGTGTATGTATGTGTGCATGTATGTATGTATGTATGTATGTATGTATGTATGCATGCATGCATGATCAATGTATGTACGTATGTACGTGTGCACAGACGTATGTATGTATGTATGTATGTATGTATGTATGCGCTTAGGCATGTATGTATGCGTGCATGTACATAAGTATGTATGTGCGGATACGTGTGGACACATACATGCATGTATGCATGCATTTAGGTATGTCATAAAAATGTGAAGCAATGTACCGTACATGGAATGGGATGGGCTGGAATTGCATGGATGCGGAGATGGAAAGGAATGTATGTCGGTATGTATGTCGGGCTGGGTAGGTGGGTAGGTAGGAGGTAGGATCCAATACATACCGCTACACACAGTCAGACGGACGTGACATGAAAGCGCTGAAGCAACAAGAACATGGCAAGCAACATAAACAAACTTATGCCTTCATGTAAACTGCATGTCTTTGTGATATGCAGAGAGAGAGAGAGAGAGAGAGAGAGAGAGGGAGAGACAAACCCTCGCCCGCGCGCCGCCCGCCCGCCGCCCGGGAGACAGCCGCATGCACAAACAAGCAAGACATGCTTCTTCCATGCGCAGGATTTCAGACCAGCATGAAACGACTCAGGTGGGCGCAGAGAACTCGTCCAGGTTGATAGCTCCAGGTGTGGGGAGGGCTGTTGAGGCAAAGCTGTGCGTGGCAGGAAGGCTCTGCATGGCATCGCCATAGTAGCCGCAAGGGTAACCTTGGCTGAGCAGCTGGACCCCGAAACCCGATGGCAAGCAGAGCGTTCCACGTAATGGGTATGGCACCCTGTCCTTTGCATCCAGGCCTAAACCCCAAACCCCTAAACCCTGAACTCAAACCCTAAACCCCTAAACCCCTAAATCACTGAACTCAAACCTTAAACCCTAAACCCCTAAACCCTGAACTCAAACCTTAGACCCTTTTCCACAGGCTTGAACTGAGCTCGCCCGGCCACCCTAAACCCCTAAATCAATGAACTCAAACCTTAGACCCTAAACCCCTAAACCGTGCACCCGATAGGCTTCGGCTCCGGCCTCCCATGTAAAAGGCATTCACGCCACTTTGCTGCACTCCAGAGTACGGCTGGTAGCCCTGCACGGTTCAGGCTTTTGGGATTCATATTGCAGTTTAGGGGTTCAGGCTTTTAGGATTTATCGGGTCTAGGGGAAGGCAACTCACAGAAATCAATCTAAACTGCAAAGGAACAAGTAGTCGCAAGCGTGTCACGCCGTTAAATCATTAGCTTAACCGTTTCGACTAAAACACTAAGCCCTAAACCCAAAACCAAGTTTAAGTCTTGAAGACCTCCAGACACAGGCAGTGCCCAACACCTCGCTGGGCTAGCGAACGAGAAGCTGCAAGTTTGCTGTACAGGTGGGTTTAAGGTGTAGGAACCCTAAACCCTAAAACCAAGACTCCGTTAAGCCGAGAAGAAACACATCGGCTAGCATGCACACCAAAGTCTCTCCTCAAGCAAAAAGTACAAACCGTACACGCCACGCCAGATCTACGTTGCCTGGTAGTACTGCTGCTGCTTGAATTGTGGCCTCGCAGCGCCCTGCAGCACCAAGGGATTTTCAGACTTGAGGCCCCGATGCTTTCATGGGGCGACGCACGGAAGGCCCCGAGAGCCTCTCAGCACCTCAATTGCCCCGGACATTTTCTTGCGGACAGACATACATACATACATACATACATACGTACGTACATACATACCTACATACATACATACATACATACATACATACATACATACATTACGTGTGTATATATACATATACGAATGCATACATATGTATGTATGTATATATATATATAGAGAGAGAGAGAGAATAGATAGTCAGCTCTCTAAACAAGGGTCTCCTAGGTCCTAGTAGGTCCCCCAAATTGGTACGGTGCCATTATAACAAGGACCCTTAACGGGACGCTCATTTAGAGAGCTACCCATGCGCACGTCAATAACTCGACAAGGGTTCCCGGCATATTCTAGCGGACCCATCATTTTATATCGAACTCTTCAGACACCCGCAGTAGGTCCCTGAAGCGCACCTGGGGCATGAACTCCAGAGCAGACGAGGAAAGACTGGATGGATTTGCAAACATGTCCGGTATCGATGGAAACGAAGAGCACAAGAGACCTGAGTAGCAATGCTTGTACTTTCGGTTTCGAGCTTTCTGCTCTCACCAATCGGCCCTTGCCTCGCTTAAGGTTTGGGACAAAGCTGGCGAGGACTTCGGGGTTGCGGTTTCCACAGGCTCGAGGAATAGGACCAAATCAACAACACCGAAGCACAGTGTAAGCCCAATACCGAAGCAAGACCATTGCACTGGATCTATTTTGAACCATGTTGCTCTCCGTCTGCTCTTTCGTTGCTGCACTCCGAACTATACGACCTTCTTCAAGACGGAAACGTAGCTGCAAAGGCAGACACTCCCCTGACCCCAGAGTTAAACCTGCGCCCAGACCGAAAGCCTGGTAAAACCCTTCAAACATAGCGGCGCCTTTTTAGGAACCCTTTCGGCTTCCAAGGTCCGGGCCAGCGAAGCTTCGCAGTCCCAGTGCTTAGCTGCACTTATGTAACCTGAGCGAAACGTCAAAGTCGGGATGGGCGGGGGTGCGAGGAGGGGGAGTGGGGCTCAGCGAAAAAATCAAGGGCCTACGGGCATTCATGGCTTCGCCTGCCGTTTCTTGAGGGCGAAGGCATTGGGGGATGTTGCACGGCAACACAGGGAGCTTATGGCAGACAGAAATGGCGGTATAAGCATTGCGTGTCACAGGAACAGCATTTTGTGCGCCTTAGTTGATTTCCCTGTTTTTGCAAGCTAAACCCCCAAAACAGGAGTGTTTCCGAAGTGCCGTCAAGCGGCGGGATTTGGGGTCGACAAGTGGTCTGTCAGAGCCAAATAGCTGCGGACAGTCAACGGTACTGCGGAAGCGTGGGTAAGCGCGACACTTTCCTTTGAGCTTGAAGCTGCTGGCATAACCAAAGACTTCGAGACATGCAGGCTTCTGTTAGGTTTGCGGAAATTAACGCAACAAAGTTCGGACGCATCCCAATCGTGAAGACTGTACAGAATATTTATAACTACGACTGTGACTATATACGTCAAAGTTAATCATGCTAAAGTTTTCCGTGCACACAGTTTGGGGCGAGCCTGGTACAAACGACTTAGGGTTCTGCCCGCGCTAAGGGCTCAAGGGCGTAAAGTTTCAAGGCTTTGGTGCGCTGAAGTGAAACTCAAGCAGCAACGTGCCGGTCTTGCAGGTTTCGCCAAAAAAACATGGGTAATACAGGGCCTTAATAATAATGAGGACAGGGGCTTGGGGGTATATTATACTATCATTATAATAAGGACACCCCCAAAATAGTGTTGGTACATATTTAGACCCCTACATTGTTTCGATTCTACTTGCAACCCACCCTCAGCTACGATCGTCTAACTTTTCACGACGTGAATAATATTTCCAACGCCTCAGCATAGAATAGGTTCTAGCAGTATAGCACATGACTGGAATATGTGATGTTTGAAGCTTACGGTGCGCTCACTTGTGGTTCACCCAGCAATGGTCTTGCAGTGACGCCGGCCCTATCCTCATCGCCCCACACCCAGATTCAATGCTTGTGAAGAACGCACGCAGCAAGGTTCCTGGTGTGATTTCAATGCGCAGAAGCCACACGAGCATGAGAACAACAGCCAAGATTGCAAGTACTGATGTTGGAACATTGACAATACCAACGTCCTAGCAACATTAAACTTGCTGGGCATGTGTTGTTTTTGTGGCCTGATCGGTTAGAGCAATCTAATTGCTTAGTGGTGCGGCTGTCGAATCTAATCCTGTAGATGCTGCAATGGCCACAGTTTCAGAGTGTTTCAGCTTCATCACTCCTATTCATCTCGTCATCGACAGCGCTGCTGTCACCTTTGCAGCCTGCGGAGATCATACCAGGAAAAGCTCCAAAGCTGTTGCAGTAGTAAGCCTATTGCCACTTCCTCCAGCAAGAGCAATGTCAGCGCCATCGTCAAGCTTAGGTAGCTCATTGTCTCTTCGTGCATGTCTCCGTATATATATATATATACATCTATACATATGTACATATATATATATGTATATATGTATACATGTGTATATATATATGCACATATATGTATATACATGCATATACAAACATTACCCCATTCTAACCCCTTTTGCAGACGATTGGTATTCTTTCCTGGGTGGTTTGTGTTGAGCACGACCTTCTGGGAGCCGATAAAGCACCACTCTGTCCATGCTGCTCAGTGGCACGGGGCAACTTCTGAGCCAGTTCCGCCGTAGTCAAACAAACGTAACCCCCTCTGGTGGTGCTCCTGGCGAAATGATGCTTCGTCAGGGCTTTTGGGGTTAGGGTTGAGGGTGTTAGGGCTTTTGAGGTTTAGCCTTTCGGATGGCTTGGCTGCTCCTTGCGATAGGATGCTTCAGGGTTCTCGGGGTTTAAGGCACAGGGAGTTTAGGGATTGCGGCCACAGGGATTGCTACTGGTGAAAGGGTCCTTTCGGGGTTTAAGGGTTTTGATACTCGCGCTCGGACAATCCAGGCAAGGTTTGCAACTTGTGGGTTTCGGTGTTAGAGGGTTTGGGGATCAAGACTAAAATGCTAGGACTCAGCTGCGAGGGTTCAATATGTCTACGGGAACGACAACTGTGCCGATGGCCGTTCCCGATACTTCTTGACCATGAACCCCAACCATGGGGGGCGGTGGTTTAGGCACGCATTCCACGATGAAAGCTCACTTCTTGACTCAACAACGAACTTCAATTCGGGGGAAAATGAAGGGCGCGCAACTGTGTCGGTTTACTACATCTCGTCAGGAAGGTTATAAGGCTTTGTGGCCCACATGTGAGCCCGTTATACAAGGGCTTGAGCTCTCAATGCTATTGCTTCTGGGTTTAATCACCGAACACATGAATATACATAGGTGTACATACGTACAGACATGGATGTTCAAACGTGCAGAAGCATGTAAACGCTAAAGGCATAATTCTACTTACAAACAGCCTGTTTGCATGTAGATGTGCACATAAAGAAGCAATCACTTCTCGGATGATTGAATTATGGCATGATTATGGGTCTGCATTACCTCCGCGGCATGTCCGGGCCAGTGTCTACCTGTGTGAAGCGTCACGCTGCGACCAATAAGGGAATCATGGCCAAAAGTCACTGGATAAAGCAACAACAGCAGCCGGACTGACAACATCGACATAACCGCGACCGCTACAAACCCAAACAATCAAACCGCTTACTTAAGCGATACCGAAGCCTCGACAGCCCGCTACTCAACCCTGATGTCGCCAATTCGTGAAGTTGACCGTTGACAGTAGCATGACGACTGACTGGCATCGAAAGCAATGCCAAAATCATGCTAGGTGGGCTTTGGCGTTACGGGTGTAATGGGCAGTTTCTCGCTGCACGTCCCTGAGTAGCTGGTGTGCTCACGGCCCACGGCGTGCTTGGAAGGAGGAGACGCGCTGAGTTGGTGATCACCACTTGCAAAACCTCAAAATACCATGTTGCTGTGTTCAAAGATCCAGGTCAATGCTCGACTGATTGATGTCAATGAACCGACCAAACATGCCAGTTGGAACACTGCATATGAACAGGCCCATGCTGCCACGGTGCCCAAGCAAATTTAACGACCACAATCACGACAAATGTTAAGAAACGATGGAACGAAAGTACTATCAGGACTATCAGGTGCGGTTTGTAGTTGCATGTGGAAGTATAGCACGCTGTGCGCACAAAAATACGCTGCCTAGCAGGCATAACAATGACCTTACAGGTCAGATGCAGTCATCCAGCACTTGGTGCAGGTTTCTCTTGTGGCCCTTCTGTATGACTCAGATAGGATCGGTTGGTTTTGAGCACTGCAGCCTCTTATCCAATCGCACCAACCGCTTCTAGTGAACCCAAGCTTCGCTTCGCCCAACAGATAAAGCAGGCCAAATTGGCCCCATGTGACACATACCATGCTATTTTTTCAAAATATACGACAAATATACTATGTCCTGATGAAAGATAACCGAATTATGAAAATGCATTATCTAGTCTAGTATGTACTTTCTTCATACATTATAGTATACTATCTACATACTTAATGGTCTAAGATTATGTGTGTGTATGTATATATACATATATATATATATGTGCTATATACACACCATAATTAAATTAACTCATTCTTGGGGGAGGGGCTGCACCTGTCTTGGGATGTGCATCACCGTGGAGGCCATCGGGAAAACCACCTTGGCCGAGGGCATCGTTCCAGAGGGTAATTTAGGGGCCGCAATGGTTGGAGTAGGGTTTTGTTGTTTCACACCCGCCCAGCTGACTAATCGACTATGTCGCACCGCGGGGATCTCGCTAGAACTGGAGCTGAGAGCCCTAAGGCGAATCGCATTCTCCTTGACAGCACGACCACCAAATAGTACACACCCGCTACAACTTCAGACAATGCAATCCCGTCAAGCCTCCTGTTCCTACCAGCACAGGACAGATGCACCTACTAGCCCGAACAAATCCCCAGTAAAGATACAGCTCATCGTCCACCCTGCACGGCCTAGTTTGCACAAGGTGTTCTGCTACAACTGTGAAAATCCACCAGCCCACAGAAACATGTGTTTTTGAGTTTTTTGCCTCCCACCTAGCTAGGACAAGCCCGCATTGCAGGGTTCAGTCAGAAAGCACGGTAGAGTAGACTGTGGCGATCCCGCAACATGCGGCATATCGCACTTGAAAGTCATTTTCTAGCTGTCCAGGTTGTGGCTTCTGAGGTCCAGATGGACTGCCAGCTCAAGGTTCTTGTCAACTTCAAGCAATGGTATTAACTCAGGCCTCGCGATTCGAGAAAACTATCACAGAATTCCTGATATATTTGGCGCTCCTCTGCCAGAACTCACTCCTCGCAAAGGTCACGGCATTCAAGTACTCCTCTCACAAAATCCGATTTGGGGTTTAGCGTTCAGGGTTTTGGGGATATTTGGCGGCTACGGCTACATTTAAACATAATCATGCACTATGCCAAGAATAGAAAGCTGCAAGACCGGGTCTTCTGAAAGAACAAACACCATCCCAAAGCTTCATCCTGCATGCGATAGTGAACGGCCACGTAGTGCAAGTAAGTGGTACAGCATTCATACTTCGCAGCCTCATAGTCTATATTGCTGTCAACAGTAAGCTTCCGTGGTAAGCCGTGGGACTCGCCCCGGTTTCTGGAGCTGGGGGATCAAGTCTTGAGAACTTAGGCTTTGGAGATGCAGTCCATGCCCGGGCAACTGCCAACCTTCGTAGTACCCTGACCCGGCAATGACGGGCTATCGCCTTTTGCCAGTGCTGCCGTAATCATGGCCCAGCAGCACAGGCCCAAGGACCGCGCTGCAGAATGTGCTTTACCTGAGTCTAACATCATACATCACTCACGTTCGGTAGCAAGATGTCTTGCTTCCTTCTGGTTTGTTGTGGCCCGCCTGGCTGGGTGAAAGATTTGTGCCAACTGTCAAGGCAAAATTACAGCAGCATGTGGTTCTAGTTGCTCCAGGCGGAACTTCACTTCTTGGAGTCCTACGGCCCAAAGCCACCCAGGAACGAATATTGGGCTTTACGCTTTCTTTCCTAGAACCTAGTCTAGTAGTGGCGACGACTTATGTTCTCAGGGCCTTCAGTACTGAGGCTCGTTAAATGAACTGCCAAATCTATTCAAAAAACGCACGACTCGATCCCATGTGCCACCCGAGTATGAAACTCGAAGCTGAGATGCAGTGTGCTAGCGAGTGGAGAAGGGGTTCATCAAGCCTTTCCTCCTCGTATGTTTGTCCTGCTTGTGCATTCTTGTTAGCGAGACGCTTCGGCCCGTCTCAGTCTCTCGCTCTATCTCGCACGATCTCACACGCAGGTTGGATAATCTCGCTCGTTTCTCCACTGGCCATCACGCTCACTCTGTAGAACCACTATATGCATATGTTATACAATGAGGCAAGTTGAATATATATATATATATATATAGATATAGATACAGATATATAGATATATAGATATATATATGTATATATATATATATTGTGCTTGTTTTTCTCTATGTCTATTTTTGGCTCCCACTTGGCAACGTCCGCGGACACTGCATGGCAGATATCTATATTTATAGTTGTATCTATACATAATGTGTAACATATGATTATATCATGGTTCTACGAGTAACCCTCTCGCTGGTATGGTTTCCTTGCTTTCTGGGACAAGCCTATCCTTCGGGCACCTTTTGCTTTAGTCGTAGTCGTCGTCCTAATTATATGACATTATATGAAACGAAATAGTAGGAGGAAGAGCATGACACGCGTGTTACACATCTCCATCGCAAAAACGACAAGCTATGCTCCACAAATATGTGTCTGCAGAGTTTTCATTTGCAAAAATAGGTAGAATAGACATCGAGCAGAATCCAACACGTCTACTCCGCCAAGCAGAATCAATAACTATGTAACGTATCCGCCATATCGGTCAGACAGGAACCGGAAGAACCACGCCCGAGGGGCCATATTCTGGCCGACTCTTTTCAAAGACCCAGAATACACTCAGACAGGAGGCATGCTGAGAGTTCTTCCGATCCTCAGGCAACAGGCTCTGGTCTATGATACAGGGCAGCTGAGGATCTAGGCGATCCCAGGCTCTCCCAGTCTCTGTACGAAGCGCCTCATGCCTATCCTTGCTCTACAGTGCAACACCGGCTCCGGGCAAGCCTTGCAGATATCGAGCAGTTTTTTGCTCCGCCGAAGCACAGGATCAAAAACACCAGGCCTCATGTCGAACATCAAGACGAACGCAGATGTCTTGCCATGATGAATTTGACGTGCTTCTCGGGGTTTCTAAAGACTAAACATCCGACGCTTGCCCGACCAATCAACCAGAATTCAAACGAACCTCTGACAAATCACAGGAAGGGACAAGGATGCTCGAGCATTGCCGTCCCAAGATCCCAGTTTCGAAAGTTCACGGAGATGCTCTGCTGATGAGGTGGTTCCATATTCCAGCCTGCATGCAGTTCACCGAGATGTTCCGGCCATGCCAGTATGGAAATGTTCAGGTTGCAGTTAATTTGGGCATCCACGGTACCAGGAACAACTCCAAGGGATTAGCAATGATTATAACGTCAGTTAACGTCATCACGAGCCTGAGAAGTGCAAGCCGCAAGCCCTTCTGAGAAACTTTCAAAAATAGCCTCTGGCAGGCTGCTGTCCGAATAGAACCCTGGTACCTTTGAAACTCGACCATGACGTACTGCAAGAAGCGGACTCGAACAGTCTCCGAGATGTCGGCAGTCAGTCAAGCCGGCATGTTCTCTCGTCGTACCAGAACGACGCTAGCCGAAACTTTGCACGGTTCAATGCGGTTGTGCGCTATGGATCACGCTTAGAATCTTGTCGTCGAGACCCCTTCGTCGGCCCTTTGTGCTCTGCACCGTTGACTACCGAGCTTACTCGCGATTCTTTGACAATGTAGTGCGACATGCCAGAATGTCCTGCTCAGTGAAGCAACAGAACTCACCCCCAAGACACGAGCACCTGGGCTACAGGCCGCCCGCCTTTGCACACGTCCATCAAGGTGGCATATGCCACTTCGTTGTCCATGTACAGACCTGTTCTGGGATTCATTCACCGATGACCATCACAGTTGCGACCCGCAGGATCCAGCGACATTTCTGTGGGTTAAACGCACTTTCTCTTGCCTTGCGCAAGCTGCTCGACCCTTGTCTAATCCTGACACACCCTTCAAGGAATCTATACAATCCTTTGCGCACCGCAGTCAGCACGCGAGGAAAGCCGGGTGAGGTCTCAAGACGCAAACTCAGGCCCCAAAACCCTCCAAAAACTATCCGAAGAATCCCAAAAGCGAAATCTCAGCCCCCAAACCCTCCAAACTATCCGAAGAATCCCAAAAGCGAAATGACCGAAGACACCACGGCCTCGAACCCCTTCGTCTGAGAAGGCGGTCAGGACTTCTGCCTTGGGCTTTCAAGTCTTCCAAAAAACCACAGCGACCAGGCGCAAATCCCCCGACGCCGGACAACTGAACACCCCCCAACTCCCTCAACGAGCTGGCTTCCCCCCTTTTTCAACTTCAGTCTTTTGTGTCTGTATGGTCTGGGAAGCACCGGAACCATTCTGACAGGTGTCCTCGAATATCCTCGAGTTGTGTTCCATGCGAGCGGGCGGCCTGTCCGTCCTGAAAGTTGTATAGCATCACCTGTGTATCGGGTTGACGGGCCAGGTTTTTTCGCTCCTTAAGTGATGGGCGGTGCTTTTTTGTTCAGTGTTTGAACTACGGGCTGAATGTCGATCCACTGTAGTTCTGCAGCCAAAAGAAACTGTCGAGAAAGCAAAGTTTGCTTCCGAGCTTGGCGGACTCTGTAGTGATGCCCCACTGCGGACCATGGGCTCTAGAGTTGAAAGTGGACAGAACCCTGAGGAAAATGATGAGGCCTGACCGTTGCAGAATCAATAGGCAGCTGCTCTTTCGCACGCCTAAAAATCCAGCTTATTTCAAACCTACACAAGGTCCTCTTGTGGCAGGCCAATGAATAGTAACAACATCATTGGACGCATCCGCCCCTTGCCTTGCCCTGCACAGTCCCCGCCATGCAACCAAAATCCTCAGTTCGCACAGCGGAGGGGTCTTGATCTAATCCGTGGCTAACGTCTGGCCTTCCAAATACTTTGTTTAGGGTTCGGAGACATGCATCATCTGTCAAAACGCAGCCCGAGCTCATTGACATAGACGCAGGAGATCGGATCGCCAAGGTCTGACTGAAACAAGTAGCTGCTCCTGCACTGCAATGCGTCTCGAAACGAAGAACCTACCCCGAATGCCTCCTAGCAAGAGCATCAAGCACTAAGTATATAGAGTAAGACTTAAGACCACAGGGTGTATATTAACGATACAACGCAGTAGCGAGTAGTAACTTGCGCAACAATGAGCATAAGGGCAAGCAAGCGGTAGGACAGCACAATAATAAGTATAAGGAAGACTCAGAGTACGACGCGCAGCAGCAGCGGTAGCAGCAGCTGCCCTACCAGCACTGGCAGCAGCCGCAGCAGCAGCAGCAGCAGTACTACTAGTAGTACTAGTACGAGTACTAGTTAGTAGCAGCAGTAGCGGCAGCAGTAGTAGTGGTAGTCGTCGTCGTCCTGCAACAGGGTTCTGTAGTGCCTGTAGTAGTACCGGCAGTAATCGCAATAGCATTTTGCTTGTACCACGCGTCGTCGTCGTCATAGTGCCACTCTTGTCAATTTTTCTTGGTTGCTGGCAGCAGCTGCTGGTTGAGATGTTGATGCGTCGCCCTTGGCTGTGCTTGCTTGTGTGGGCTAGCTGTCGCCATCATCGTTATCACTGTCAAAGTCCTTGTTGCCATTGTCGTCATCCTCATGTTTCGTGTCTAGGCTCGTAGGGTAGATTGCCGACTCCTCCTTTTGGATTTCGGCACATACCCACTGAGCTTCGAACGTCTTAATTCCGTTATCATCCGACACGGTGTTCCTATGATTGGTGCGAGTCTCGTTAAAGCGATTTGTATACATGCACGCCGCAAAAGCTAACAATGGTGTGACTGTCGTTCGCACTTATTCCTGGTCGTTTGGAAATGGTTCCGGATTCCCTAAACCCGAAGCCCCGCCATTTCTTAACCTTGGCTGTGGGCCGGTCCCATTCTGTGGATGCAATAATGAGCCGATCGATCTTCATGTGTGCTTGGAAGTTGCTGATGCATGATACTGTATGATACTGCAGTCAGTTCTTCCGGCTCTTGGCCTCTCGCATTGCTTGGTCATAGGTTCGAACTGGGTTCCCACTTGGGACTGGGGGCCACCCGACATCTCCTCGGCATGCTCCCGCTAGGCAGCTGTCAAAGCAGCAGGCTCATAAGCACTTCGAACCAGTCATGCGGTAGTGCAGCCTGAACCGGCTTCAGGCATAGATATACATAGATCCTTACGCGGTCTGATATCCTGACTGGTGCCGCCGAGATCGGCGTCGCGCTTAGGCAGGTCGGTTGGGTCTACTATGGGGCCTGACAGGCATAAAAGTAGGACAGGTCATTTGCTGAAGTCCAACACTGCCATGTGCAACTACCTCATCTCCGTGAGTCTAAGTGCCGTGATACCTCATGGCTTCAGGATCTCTTGAGCAACGTCTCCAGAGCGGCTGGGAAAGGAAGCGCATCATCCTGTTGGCAAACCAACTTTCACTTGGTACAGGAAAAGGCACCAGCCGATTTACATATCGGCCAGAACTGGCGTGACTCGCCCCGTGCAGCTATACAGAGAGCTGGTTCTTGCTGGGAGGAGCGAGCTGGAGATGGATGCTAGCTGCTAGGTGCTAGGTATTGTATGACCTGAGGTGGGTACGGCTAAGGCCCGAATCTTTGGAGGATTGCAAGGCTGGAACCTGGAGCATGAGCCCCCTTCCGGAATTTCTGGAAAAGAGCATACCCAGAAAAGAGCTTTGCATTAGGACTTTTGCCACTAGAGCCTCAGTGCCGAAACCATGAACCAGGATGCCTGACGAATATACCCACACCCGACCCCTGAATGCAGTGCACGGCAGGGCAGATCTCTCCTCACCTCGGGCAAGGCAACACTTGAGGTTTGTGCATCGGAGAAAAAAGTTTTCTTGGCAGATACTGTCACATTTATTGATGAACCGAAATAAGTACCATGATAACAAAAAGGAAGACGATGGCTTCTTCTCGTGCAGGCTCCGATATCAGGGACCAACTCAATGCTGCAGCGACAGTAACAAAGTCCTTCGTAACGCCCTGTTTGCATCAGTGCTTGCTAGTAGCAGATAGGCCCGGATAGGCAGTAGGTAGAACTACTTGCAGTCGTCATCGCAGTAGTAAGAGTCGTCGTAGAGGTACTATGTCGGAGTCCCAGTCATAGTCGTAGTCTTGCTGTCTCTGGCCTGTATCGGCAGCCGATTGTGCTATTGTTTCACTGCTACTTCTGCAGTTGCCTTCTCACGTGACTGTTCTCCCTCTTCTTGTACTTCCAAATCTTAGAAAGCCTTTGCGGTGTTAGCGCCAATCTTTTCATTCTAGGTTGTTCTTTGGGGTGTTGATGACGCTGTCGTTTCTCTTCGTGGGGTGCCGAGGCAACGCTGATATGGTGGCGGTGGCCGTGCTCATAAAAGCCGCTCCGGTCATAGACTGAGTTCAACTGGGAAGTTCGCTGTGGCATTGCCAGGAACAGGAGTTAGAGAGGGCAGCACTAGGCAATTGCATGCCAAGGCTTCAAAGCACGATCCTCAAAGCTCGAGTTAGGAAAACTGTTAACCTCACATGTACGAAGTCGTGTTCACCTGCTACAGTTGAAGTAGCTAGATACCAGGACGTCGAACTGTGCGAGCGTCCCACCTCTCCTGCCTCATCAGCCGAGTTGCCGAATTGGAGGCATCCAGATTCACCCTTCTGCATCATGCGGGCTGCTGTGTTCACCTGTGTGGAGGTGTGATCAATTGATTCGGGCTTTCTGAGGTGGCACTCAATCACATGCAACAGCCATCACAGCTGCAGAATGAATGGTTCCACGATGCAAAGCCGGAAACTTTCACTTTCAAGTCCGCCAACTGGTGACACAAGATTTTCTTGCTGAGCGTTCTCGTAGTACTTACTCTTGGGAACACTCCACATGCAAGCCTTGGCAAGCAGTGCTATTGCAGGAATGTGGTGTAGTGACCAGACATCCCCAAGAATAGAATGAATACATCTGCCCCTGATGTCTTGATATAGTCACTGTAGCATGAGATGCTGCCAAGAACGCCGCCACCGATTTTGTTTGTCTCTCACTGGTTTGCGTGCTTGGACTTTGTCGTGCGAACTGGCAACCCATCCCTGCGCCAAGGCTATGTGCCAGTGCACCCCGCAAACCTCCTGCATGCTAGTCCAATACTTCGGTTTCGGGCTAACGTGCTTCAGATTCGGGCTCAGCACACTGGGCAGGCACACCGTGTCGCCAAAGAGGCGGAAGCGTGGCAGCTTCTGGCCAATGACACCTCGAGATGTGAGGTCTCGCGAAAGCGAAGAGTTCTGGCATCGTCGTTACACCCGCTACAGTAGCTACTGGATACAATCCTTCAGAACTTCGAATCGGAGGGGAAGCTCACATGAGATGCCCGTGTCGGGGAATATCGGGGAATAGGAGCTTGGGATGCATTCAGGCCTGAACTCTTTACAAGACCCGGCATCTGCTGCTTGTTGGGATCTAATTAGGAGTATCATTCAGGTAAACTCTGTGGTTGAGGTCCCCTTGCTAGGAGGCTGGAGTACTGTCTCGAGCACCCAACTGAAGAAAAAAAACCGAGCTGCCGATAAATTTAAAGAGCAGACACGTGAGAAGAATTCGGCCCACCGTGCCTGCGACGACCGGGCCGGTGTGCATGCCGAGCTTCAGCGTAACGAGGGCCTCTGACTTCCTAACCTGCGAGGAGGACGGACATCATCGAATGCCGGCGTATGTAATGTCTGCCATGTATCTGTCCAGGTATATACACAGGCATGTAGATGCAGAGTGCACACGATACCAGTTTCTGTAGTTAGAGCCCGAAAAGCTCCGCCCTTCATCCCAGTAGCTACAGCTACCGTCGCTTCCCAGCTCCGTCTCTTTGCATGAAAAACATATGCGTGTCTTGAAATCTGTATATATATATATGTATGTATGTGTGGATGTATATATATATATATATATATGTATGTATGTATGTATGTATGTATGTATGTATGTATGTATATAAATATGTATATATATATATGTATATATATATATGTATATATATATATATGTATATCTGTATATATATATATGTATATATATGTATATACATATACATGTACACATATTATCTATATAAATGTTATATATATATATACATATATGCACACACACACACGCACAAAAAACATCGGTACATACTACTCGATAGGCGCCAGACGGCTCCTAATTCAGGACTCCAATAAACTTCTTCGGTTGCTGAGCTCCGCTTGGGGGTCTGGCCCTTGTGGTACAGCCATTCAGCACTCACTAGATCGCCCACAAAGTGCAAGATTTGCTCCGGTCGTCAAAACATCGAGCGTTGTCATCAAAGCTTGATGTTGCACGATGTTCGAAGTATATCAATGCAAAGCATGTATTGTTATCGAACTCGCCAAAGCCATGAACACTTGCTGTCGTGGTCGTCAGGTGACTGTGCATGCGGTATGCATTTGGCTGCAAGATCAGTCAGTGAAGCTATCGCTGTCCATAGGTAAAATATGATAAGCAAGCACAGACAAGTCACCCCGAAGGTGTATTCATGTTCTTCTAGTTCTGATCAACTGCTCACTCCAGCTCATGTTGTTCAAACACGTTCAAAGGAACTGAGCTCGAGGGACTACGGACGGAGGCCCTCGTCAACCCAAGGAAAGACCAAAGCAAACTTCGGCCCTGTACCCTCCTGAAGCACTAGCCGTTGGAGCCACCAACCCTCACATCATCTCACTTCCTTACCCTTAAACCCCCGGTTTAGGGTTTTAAATCCCTTAACTAACTACAAACCCCGAAACCGCGACTCTGGAGCGGTCTCCTGATCGTCGTCTTGCAGCTTGTCGTTGGCGTCTCTACCTTTCAGGGTCGGCCTTCATGGGGTTGTTGGGGGTCTTCACGGTTAAGCTGGCATTTTTGTTGGGGCTGATTTTGGGGAGTTTCTTGCCAGCGACTACTTCGACAATTCCAAATGTCTGGAAGGGCCAATGCAAGGCAGCCTCGCGCGGATGACAGCGCAGGCTGCAAACAAACTGCCGGCCCTTAACTTTAGACAGGAACGCCAGACGGCTCGAGGAAGAGTCGGAGATGGAGCATTCCAACTGCAAAGCCCGGAACGCCTCGAAAATGGCCACTCTGAGGCAGAATTCGGACACCCCCTCCCTGTCCCGACCCACACATGCAGGCCTCCGGCACCAGGGCCATCCTCGCGATTTTGAAGTCCGGGTTTAGAGCTCCGGCTTCTCAGGTTTGGAGATCAGGGCTTTAGGGCTCTGGGTTCAGCGCTTTCTCCTAGGATCCATAACAAAGGGCACGGCAAGTGCACAACACGCCAAGATGCGAAAGAGCCATGTCAGTGCACGACCCTGCTTTTTTTTTGGGAAGTGCTCTCAAAAGATTTGGGATCTAAGTGCCCCTGCGAGACATGGGGGCTGCGGGAGTAGGCTGTGAGCAGAGTTGTAATCAGGATGAGCCTCACTTAGAGTACCGATAACCTACCTGCGACCTACCTACGAAATCTCCTGAGCCTTCCTATGGTGGCTGTGGCGGTGGTGGTGGGGTGTTGCGTAGTGTGCATGGTGTGGTGGTTTGGTGACGGTGGTGGGGTGGTGAATCGATTTGTTGGCTGCTGATGTTGCGGCTTTCTGTTGTCATTGGTAGTTCTGGTTGTGCGGTCATCGTTTGTTGTTTTGCGCGGTGTTGACTGTTATGGTGTGCTGCTCCTGTTGGCATTGTTGATGGTGCTGTAGCTAATGGGTACTGCTGGTTTACGTTATTCTCGTCGTTGCGGATGTTATCGTGATGTTTTGCCGATGTCGGTCTTGATTGTTTTCGCTACTACCCTAAACCCTAAACCTTAAACCCTAAACCCCAAACCGCTACAAATGCTGTCTTTCTGTCGGTCGCCTTGCTGCTTTGCCCAACGTCCGGGCGAGCCTCGAGGATCCTCTGCTCCGCCTCGTGCCTGCAATTTTTACTAGTATTATTGTTAGTATTATGATAACAATAATTATTATTGTTATTATTAGTATTATTGTTATTATTATGATAATTATTTTTTACTATTATTGCTATTATTATGACTATCATAATGATTATTGCCTGCGAGGAGGTTCACCACTTTCGGAGTCTGCGAACGCAGGAGGGTGGGATTTTGCAGAAGTTTTGCGTCTTTGGCGGCTTCAGGCTCTTCGGGCGCAGGGCCGAGGCTCAGATTGGGGAGATTCTGAGGTCTGGGGCTGCTTTTGGCCCTAAACTCCTAACCCCTAACCCCTAAACCCTATAAATCCTAAACCCCTATAAACCCTAAACCCTATAAACCCTAAACCCTATAAACCCTAAACCCTATAAACCCTAAAACCCTATAAACCCTAAACCCCTAAGCTGCGGTCTTATTGCCAACGTTTATAAATGCCCTTCTTAAGACCCCAGGCTCTCTGCAGGGCCTGGGATGCCCAGTGTCTGTTCTGCGGTGTGCTAGCAGCTGCCGGAACAGCTTACATACTGCCACGTCAAGAGTTTATCGACTGTGCAGTCGTGCAAAACCTCAATTCTCGAAACTGTTCGAGAAGGTATACATAGCCGAGCATAGCACCCGATCCAATTACATAGTCAGTGCGATCGGGCCTAGTGAAAAGTCCGACAAATCCAATGTCTTATTCGTCGGCGATGGGTGGGTGGGGAGCCAGAAGTTCGGGGCTTAGGGTTTCGACTCTCACACTCGCACAAGGCCGGCAAGTCTCCACACAAGGGTTTAGGGCTGTAGGAGTTTAGGGTTTTTTGCTGCAGTGCTCGCCCACAATTGCTCCATGGATAGCTGCGGGCTTCAGCGAAACCCTGTAAGCCACCTCCGCTCCCAACACTCTCACACTACCAAGCTTGAACTTGTGAACCCTCGAAGCAGTGGCCTTGCTGCCGCCTCTGCCTGACGTGATGGCTCTGGGCTGCATAATATCCCCTGCATCGGTGTTTTTGGCCAAGCCCTGCATATCATGGCACATATGACCGTTTAGCCGTATCAAATCTATAAGGGACCGCAGACGCCTGGTTTCTGAGCTCTCTATGCTCTACTGCTGCGATGTTTCTCGCAAGCTTTAGCTTAGGTGGCTGCAGACGACATTCCCACAAGCGTGCCTTCGCGAGCATGTCTGCTGCTGCCTGCAGGCGTCCGCGTGGGCAGGTGAGCTTGAAAAACAGCTCATCTTGTAAGATATGCACGTATGTATGTTTGTACCAGGTGCCTACATCTATACGAGGTTGTTGAAAAAGCCATTCGATCACCTGCAAGTTTCATCCTTTAGATGACTCACAAAAACAGCTTCGTGTGCGAACATACTCGCAAAAGACGATATTTTCTCTGAAACGGTGCACATGTCTGAAGGTGGCTAAAGACTGCTGCAAGCACAATATTGTGTTGCCTTTATGGCTCTTCCGGCTTAGTTGCACGAGCCTACTGCGCGGCCAGCCAGAGAATGACTGGGGTGCCGGGCTTCACTGCCCCGAGGTGCTTGGCACAACAACGAGGAGGACAGTCTCTCCCCAACCCGACGACTTGTGAGGCCGAGGCTTCCGTACTGAACTCCCAGGCGGATTCTACAGGAACGCGTCCCTCGATGCCAAGCCACAGTGATCCGTGAAACAACCATGTGCTCTCCCGTCGTCGACTGGCTGGTTCCGGTAGGTTCCAAGACAACCCCGAAAAGGGCCATTGCCGGTGCGTGTGGACATGCACTGCTGAGCTGTCGAGTTTCAATCCCATGCGTGGGATCTCTTCGACAAGGCGACGGAAGCGAGTAAAGAACGACCCCGCACCAGCCATGCATGTTAATCTAAACAGTTCAGTGAATGCTCAGCACGACCTGTGCAGATAAGCCCTGCGACGCTGGCGAGATCAGATCTGCACAAACATTATTGCCATGGAAATTGTTAATGTCAGCGGCTCCTTTTTGGCTTGCGCCAGGGAGCCTAACTGAAGATTTTCAGAGTGGTACCAAGATCTCAGCCGTTCGCAAACAGATCCCAATCCTTGAAGCACGATCTTCCCAACCGCGCAACCTCACCTCAAGCTCCTGACGTCCGTCGCACCATCCTAGCCCTAGGCCCCAGGCCCTAAATCCCAAAAAGAACCATCCTTTTGCGAGCGCCCAGCCTTGAGAAGCCGCTCGAGGACGCTGCAGTGCGCCTGCGCACGTGGATAGACTGAGTATACCAGGGTCTTCAAATTGGAAGGGCCGTGCCCGGAACGAAGGAGGCACCAGAACAGGCAAGTACGCACCCGATAGAGAGCAGCCGCATTGACAGCAGCGTCACCCGGCAACAAACCGGAGTACGCCCGCACCCCACACCCTAGCTCAGTCGAGTCCGAGCTCACTGCGCGAGGCTCGCCCTTGGACTTGCCCCATGCAAGATTTATTGCCATGCCATGAAGCACAAAGGCTTCCCGAATACACTTGCAGTAGCATGCTCGGGATTATTCACGCTCTCGCAACCACAAGGTCTGACGGTTCTGAGAATGCGTAACTCTACAGCAACGTTTGTCCAGAGGTGAAGACATGTGCCATGTGTTTTAGGAATTATTGTGAATCTCGCAACTCGCAAGCAAAGCTGAGCTTCTATTTTAGTCCCAGGTCTAGCCTCGACTTCATCCTCTGGCACGACGCCCACGGCACACCTTGCATTGATCGATACTCATGGTTTCGGAACGGCATCGGGATGTGAAACCTGTGTGCCTGTGCACACCGCAACAACAACCTCAATGCGCATAAGCACATACACACACACATACATACATACATACATACATACATACATACATACATACATATACACACACACATACATTTACACATTACATATACACACACATGTACATATACACCTGCACATACACATACACATACACATAGACACAGACATACACATACACATACGGACAAACAAAAAGACAGACGTACAAACATACATACATACATACATACGTACATACATACATATGTACATACGTCATACGTACATACATACATACATACATACGCTACGAGCACGCAAACATACATTCGATCATACATACACACAGCATACATAAACGTATATACTTATATGTTATAGGTACAAACATGCATGCACTGACTTGCTTGCTAGCTTGCTTGTATGGAACACAGCAAGCGCAAACAAAGATGCGCATGCATGTAGATGATGCACCTGACCGCACGCATTGGCGGATGTCTGAGGACTTGGGTCCACGCACACGTCTGCGCACGTGCGCGCGACCCCCGACCCCGACCAACAACACTAATAGTCACTCATAGTTCCCTGCAGTCCCTTCACGAACTTCCAGGAAGCAGGCACGTACTCTTCACCAACTGTCTCGATCTTCGTGACCTTCCATCGGCACAGTTCCAAGCAAACCCCTACACAACAAGCCCATACAAGCCCCGCCGCCAGCACCCCTGAGATCATACACATCGGGAGGCCTGGTGGTTCGAGCAGATGACGTCCATCATGGTGAACCTTTGGGTGCTTCGTTTGAATTAGCACGGACTTCTTGCTGGCCTCACTTGCTCAATGTATCGAGGCTTTGTTAGCAGGGGTGGTAGCGGCATGCACGTGGACCTTCCCTGTTCAAGGGTGTGAGCTCTTTGCAGCCATAGCTTCGGCGACATGGTAGTCGCCTTTATGCCAAGCTTCCGAATAGAGGCCAGGAAAAACAGCAAAGCACCTTCCGGTCATACCTTCGGAGCCTTCGAAGCGTAGCTTCACGTCCAACTAGTCAAAGCCCATGATGGGTATCCGAAGTAGTTTTCTATTCTTCTGTTGGTCAGCAAGCAGCAAATGTGCTCAAATGCACTCTGCTCCCACTCGCACCACCCTACCCCAAAAACCGCAGGCTCCATGCTGATTGTTGAGGAACTTGATGAGGTTCTCCGGCCCAAGGATTCGCGCCTCTGTGGTGAAATATCAAGTTCGGAGTGCATGGCATGCTGTTCGGCAACCTTCAACCGAGAATGTCCAAACATCCGGAGCCTGAAACCAGGTCCCCTTCTGGCTTTCGAATTCTGATTCCTTGCGCCTAGAGTGTCCACCTGGTGGTAAAAGCTGTAAACCAGGTCCTTTCTTAGATCTTTCTCTCCCCGCCATCCTTGGTCCTACTTCAGGCTTGACGGGACGGGCTCCCCCGTAACGCAAGCGCACAAACGCATTGTATGTGACTGAAAGACATGCAATCAGGGCCACATCGAAACCGACGTGCACTCGCGAACGCCCACACACAGACCCACCCACATACACAGTCTCAGTCTCAGTCACTGGCGGTCGATGTCTCTTGGGAAGCTAGCTCTCGCTCTCTCCATCTCTCCCACTCTCAGTCTCCTTGCCCGGCCTCTGCAGTATTGCTTGCTTGCTCTTGCTCCCTGTCTTTTAGTTTTCCAGCTCCCTCTATCTTGGTGGGCTTTCCCCAGGCATTGGCAATTTTGCACGGTGTCATTCTAACTTGCTATGGCCGAGAAATGTTCATCAATTGTCGAAAGAATGCAGGGTGCAAGGACAATAACAATCGCTGTTCGTTTTTCAACAGTCTATCATACCAGTCACCAATGGAGAACGAGACATTTTATAATTTCATGTATACCAAAGGGCCTGTGTCAGAACAGAATAAACTTCGGTCACGATTATTGTCGGCAAGCCTGCTCATCGAAGTTCTCGATCATCACGAAAAGAATGGACCTTGTCGTTGGTGCAGGCTGTACAACTGTGGACAGAGTTGGGAGGCGTTGCGGACCCGCTTCAGGATTATAGCATGTTCGGTTATACTACTATTGACTATGCGTTATCTGGTGTTATATCGCATCATACTATACTATATTGTACTATGTCATACTGTATTATATTATATTGTACTATGGCATACTCTATCATACCATGTTCTGCTATTTCAGAACAATTTGATATTACATGCTATAGTACATCATAACAAATCCGTCCTGCGGTGATGGGAGCCAGCCTTCGGAAACTGAGGGCCCGGCACGGTGTCCTTGTGTTCAGCGACGACTTCGCCCGGGTCTTGGTGCGATGACTCATATCATATATTATTGTACTATGCAGTATAGAGTTATGATATAATGCAGTCCTATCATAAATTTTCCCCGCAGCGTAACATTGTAATATGGAAACAGTCGAGCATAGTAGTTTACTATTGCTATATTGTCAGCGGCAGTTGACGGTCCACAGGGATCCGGCTCTTGAGCATCGGCAGGATGACATGTTCGGGAACCTGAGACAGGGTTTCGGGCATGGCTTTGCCTAAACCTGTCCGGCAAAATCAATTTTTGCACTGCCCAGTGCCGCAGGCTGTCAGGTGGCCATCTCGCACAGGATGCAGAAGATCTTCTTGCTGGACTCCTGCCTGAGTTCACTGAGACGGAGAGGAAAGAGTACAGGGCCAGACTGAGATGCACCGGAGAAGTCCTGGCTCCGAGGTCTCGGCTGCTCTTGGTCGTAAAAAAACTTCGACCGCTGGCCTTTCTCAATGAAAAACCTCAGCTCAGACAGAGGGGATAGGAGCAACTGCTGAAAGGGATGATGGCTGTTCTGGAGGACTGAGGAGGTCAAGGTACGTGCTAGCTAGCAGCTAGCAGCTAGCATCCGACTAACGGTCATGAACCTGAGCTTGAAGCTGCCAGCGGCCGCTGCTAACAAGACGAACTTCAGACGTGAATTTTTCGCTTTACATCACATTCCACCCAAATGAAGAGACTGCTGGCTAAGCTCGTAACTTCAGCCACGCCAGCCAGCCAGGCAGATTCAATAACATGGCAAACATACTCGCCAGTATGAGCAATGGCACACTTGCCTACAACCGAGGCAGCCCCAAACATACAGACCGGTTCTCCCAAACACAAAATTGCGAACCTTGCCTACAGTCTCACAACGACATTTTCGGACCATGCCATCAAGAAAAACAAAGCAATGATAACACAACGCCGCGCATCACCATCGCCACAACCAACAAGCAAAGACCACCAAGTACAGAAACACGGGCAGCAATATTGTCACAGTTACGGAAATTTCTGAAGCAGCGGCAGCCTCGATCACATGAACAGCTGCGACAACGGCAACCACAACCGCCACACCCGCAACCCACAAGCGAAAAAAGACAGACGCGCGTCATTCACAAAATTACCAGATAATCACAAACAGCCACGGTGGGTCCAAGCCGACTTTGTTGTTACCAAGTTGCAAGCCAGAGTGGAGCTTGGAGGTAAAACAATGCTGCAAACAAGCGACTGAACAACCCAGCAACTCCTGTGCAAGAAATTACGGATAACTACACACAACTCAGAAGAAAGTGTGCCAAGGAGCCTTTACCCTAGACCCTTCTATTTCTGCACCTGAACCCCAAAAGCCAAAGGCTCTTGGTGGAAGAGAGCCTGTTGAGGGCCCAGCTTGCGGCGGTCTGCGACCAAGGAGACGAAGCACAGAATGCCAACCTCTCGGCACCGTATACCATGGCTAATTCCCATGTCTTGAATCGGGTAGGCTTTAGGGGCATGCTATTTCGAACTATTCTGGCTTTTATGTTAAGTCATGGAGTCATGGCTATCTAGTCAGCACAGTACGCCTGAATCCGATTGTTGAAGGGCTGAATCTCAGTCACGCACCTTTTTCGAGACAAGAGTTGGGTAAGGTGCAGATCGCTGCCCTCATCATCAGAGGAACTCCCATATTGTAAACGTCACCGTATCCGTGCCCGTTTGGATATATCGAGGCAAGTCTCTCTGTTATGAGCATCCAGGGTGTCAGTGTTCGGTTTCCTCTTCATCTCCGGGTGATGAGGCATCGCCGCTTTCAACACTGGCACTACTACGAGCAGTGCCACATGTGTCATGCGACCCTTTTTTTTGCCGAGTTGGTGGATGGCGGTGTAGGAAGGGTTTCTTTTGATTGGGTACCCTAGTCTGCGAAGGTGGCGCTGCAAGGTCGGAAGGGCCCAAAAACACTGGCCTTAAATATGATCTGAGCAGGTATATGGTCCTGCGGTATTTTGAGCGAATAGAGGTTTCCGGGCAAAATGCCTCTGGATTGGACAAAATCTGATGCTGAGAATCTGGCAAAAAGACGATCTTGGGACATTTAGGTCCCGACACCTGTGCTGCTCTGAGGCCACCACCGTCACGAGCATGTCCGTCTTGTGGTAGGACAGAGGCCTAAGGTGGGAGACGTTGGATTTCAGGCTTGCAGTTTCGGCGGCCGCTGCGCACACTCAGCTGCTGGCCACAAGCGGCCCGAAGCGATGATAGAAATCACCATAGCAAATTGCGATCAAGGGAACCGCGCTCGGCTTCAGCATGGCCCCTAATCCTCGAAATTATTCCGACTTCGGAAACTTCCACAGCCCGAACCCCCCTTGTGGGCTCCTAAACCCTAAACCCCAAAACCCTAAACCCTAAACTCTAAACCCTAAACCCTAAACTCTAAAGCCTAAAGCCTAAACCCTAAAACCCTCAACTCTAAACCCTAAACTCTAAGCCCTAAACTCTAAACCCTAAACCCTACGCCCTAAACTCTAAAGCCTAAACCCTAAACCCTAAGCCCTCCCCAGCGCCCCGGCCCGAAACCCACCCCTGAGGAACGCGGGAGTCCGGCCGCTTCTCCGACTCGACCCAGGGAGTGCTGTAACCTTCGGAAACAGATGCTGTTTAGGGTTTAGGATTTAGGGTTTTAGGGGGTTAAGGGTTTAGGGTTTTTTAGAATAGGGTTTCACGGCTCCGGGGTTAGATTCAGAGAATTTCTGCTGGGCATTCTGGAAGGAACTTTTTGCTGGTGAAGCTTTTGTGACGAGATTGCCCAAACTGACTCCGAAAAGCCTAAACAATATGCTCAAAGCATCACAGCCGCCAAAGGATATGACGGCATAGACAATGATGTAGGCCTTTCAGCAGGCAAGAGGCATTGATCCATCCTCTCCTATTCTTCAGTTTCAATGCAGCATTTCCCTATCACAGAGGCCTTCATAATTAGAATCGGGTTCTTGGGGGTTTATTATACCATAGCTGTAGTAGGGAACCCCAAACATATTGGTACTTATTCAAGAATATATGAGGAGCCCTTGTGTTGACTCTTCTGACCACACGGCGTTTGTCAGCGGTTTCGCCACCTCACCCCCCAGTTTCCTGAGCTCCCGTCAGGCCAAGGGCTGTCCGACTCTTCCGACAGCGAGTTTCAGGTCCCAAAAAGTACGAACTGAACAGAAAAGTTGCTCAGGCTACTCCCAAGCAAGATCCGGCCACAATGGCTTGGAAAGGCTGGGGCTGGAAGGTCTTTTTGGTTATACAGAGAAGCAACTGCAATTTTTGGAGGCATGCAACCCGGATGAGCAGCAAAAAGATGTCCAACTTCAATGGTGGAAACACCAAAAGTTAAGTCGGCCTGAAAAAGTCTGTCAAGCGAAAGCTACCGAGCTACAGCTGCCCTACCATCAGAGGCCCTTTTGCATCCAGGACTCTCGCAACCAGCCAGGAAGCCCCGGAAGCCCTTCAAACATTTACTACGTAATGGAATCCTGGAGAATAAGATTCGTAATTATTCCGGCTTCTATAGTACGTGAAGAACTCACACTGCAGCTCAGACTGCACATTGGCTGCCAAAGTGCCCAATTGAAGAGCATCATGCGAGCTGAAGGTACGAGCCTCGGCAGGCTGCGCAATGCACGGCCGTAGTCTAAGACACATAAACACATAATAGTCTAGGGTTTAGAGTAAGTATCATAACGGCATCATCTAGAATACATCTCTGACCTGAGATCCCCGCCCACGTTCAATTTAGCCAAGGGGCCGTGGGGAGAGGAGGAGTACTGCCATGATGATGTCCACGGTCGTGTGACCCTGCATGGTGCAGTCCTGCAATGAGGAGCTCCTATGGGCTGTAATGCGGGCTGTAATGTAGGAGAATAGGGAATAGGGTTTTGGGATGCATTATACTATAACTGTGATAAGGAACCACCGAAATAGTGTTGGCAACTATTGAGGCCCCTATATCGCGCGTTTTGAACTCGAGGTTTAGGTTTAGCTCTGAGGTCTCGCGTAAGCCCTTAAAGGAATGGGGAACGGATTGCCTTCGCAGCTGTAAGCCATGCGACTTGTTGCTATGCGACTTGTTGCCTAAACATCTACACCCATAAGTCCACATGCATGAGACTGATGACCATAAACCCTGACGCCTTTTTTATTGGAGGCCCTAATAAAACCCAACACGGTAGTTTTCCCAACCTTCGTTCTTGGCAGGTTTTGTCATACAAAAGCCCTCTGACAACTCGAGGACTGGATGGGTTACCACGACAAGTGCGCAACCAGGAGCTCTACCCAACAATAAAACACTACAGTATTCTGCTATGTTTGCTGTCAAAGGGTCGCAAGCTCTCAATCTGGTGTGGTACGTCATTCGGCAGGCTTTTTTGCAGAACCAACCTGGCAGCAAGCCTGCCTGGTGGAGGACCACTATCGCTGCAGCACTGCCCAGCAGGACTTTACAACAGCAGAACTCGGGGAATTTGTGATGAGGGGCACGCATGATTGGTTTAGGGTTTCGTTGCTTCGGGATTGAAAAAGGCCGCAGCCCAGTCTTCCTCCAGAAGAACTCAAGCTTGGAAGCTTCCGTGGCCAAGCACCCTAGGAAGCCTCAGGCCAGGTCCGCCCGTCTGCAACAGTCGGGCCGACAAAAGCTATTCAGATCTTTGGGGTGTACTCTAAAGCTTGAACCGTTTCCTTTATTATCCTGCACCGTACTGTACTATCGTCTGCCAAAGTCTCCAACATCGTCGTAGCATAACCACACCATGGGGCGAGGCGAAAGGGACAGTCAAGCCTGCCTCACCCTGGCCCAATGAGACTGCTGCAGCTGAGCTCTGTCCAGAACGCTGGCAACGGACGAGGGCTTGTGACTTGTAACGTCTCCTGTGCGTCCTGCAGTGCTGAACGCCAACACTAGGGGAATAAGGAAACCCGAAACCTATAAGGACAACTAAAGGACGCGCTGGGAGGCAAAAACCCGATGCTGGATAGATTGCTTTCATCACTGGAAAAGCAGCTATATATCTTCGGTTCACCTGCTCATCCCGTGGAGGGAGCATGTCTAAGAGTCTTTGCTCCCTGAACTGTGAGTTGATTGATGCCTCGTTGTAAACCCGACGGACGCTTGCAGCAAGTCACTTACTCTCAGGCTGCCGACAGCTCAGACAACGATCGTTGCAACCGGCTCATCCGGACATCCACCTTGGTTTCCGTGCGTGTAATTACGCTGCATTGGAATTTACACAACTTGGGTTTTGATTGGGGTTCGCTACGTTGCATCTCGGGCGATCCCACAGATGACCAGGACCTTCCCAAATTGGTCAATCGACTCGGCGCCGTGGAGCTGCAAGACTTTCCTAAATTCCAATGGTCCAAAAGCCTCAGGGGTTTTCGGGCAACAGCTAGTGGCTAGCACAGAAAGACCTGTTCAATCGTTGGTGCCGTTTAGCTACCAAGTCAAGCCTGAGGCCGCAACAAACGGAACGGAGCAACCCTAAACGGGAATCTGAACAATGAATCGCAAGATGCCCTTACATCGACTTCGAATCCTCTTGCTATTTTTTAGGTCTACCCTCGGCATTCGGCTTGAAGCTTTAAGCCCCTAAACCCTCCAGGGCTGTTGGTTTTGGGGCTTGAGGATCAGGGCTGTAAACCGTAAACCCTAAACTCTAAACCCTAAACTTAAATTCTAAACCCTGAACTTAAACCCCAAACCCTGGTTTAGGGTTTAGGGCGCTCCCGGCGCCTTTGGTCAAGTCCGCGGAGGCGAGGGCATCTTTGAAGATTGCAGCCTGATCTCACTGGTGGTGATACCTTCTTTAACAGATCTTTGTTGTCACTCACTTGGCACGTCTGCGACAGCACTGCGAGGTCCTGACTAGCTTCTGGGAGCGAAGACCAATACAACATATGTATTGGTCACATAACAACTTTACAAAATAAAAAACCCAACTTCTCTTTAGCAGATCAGGGGACTTAGTAAATGGGGCTATAAACAGATAAACAGAGAATTTATATGATACTTTCATTTGACTACCAAACTAAGGTAGGTATGGCCTTTTCCATAAAGTCCTCTGATCCCCCGAGTATCCTGGTGTCTGTGGTCGCGCATCAATACTACCACTTCATGTGCCACCGACGACACTCACAAATACGGCCACCTCCACCACCAACACCTCCGCAGCTTCGAGCTTGTCATTGTCCCCCCTCTTCGCTATGATCAGCCATCCCCATAAGCATCATCGTCGTCATCATCACCGTAATCACCAAAGACGCCGGCAACGAACCAAAGCACAGTAACAGTTACAACAATGAGGGCAACAAGAACAAGAACACCAACAGGAACAATGACGATGAACAGCAACATCTCTACACTCCACCTCTGCCTCATCACCGAAGAATTATCTATCACCATCATCGCCGTCGTTTTCACGATCCCATCAAAATCATCTTCGCCTTCTCGCCATGACCTCATCATCACACTCGCACCCACAGTCATCGTCATGATCAGCATCACAACCGCCGCTGCAACAAGCCTACACAACACAGCCCGCCGACTGCACGGACGATTTCTTGATCTATGTCCACATGTCCTGAACTCCCAAAGCGGCTGCTCCATCAGTGTCGTGCTCTTGTCCGTTTGATTTCCTATAAGGGTTCGAAAAAAGGGTTATCGGGGCCCATGGAGTTCTGGGTTGTGGACACTGCGGCTCAATCTCTGATCTGCAAATCTAGGAGCGGACTCAGTGAAGGGAGCATGACCGAACTCCTTCTTGCAGACCTGCACGTCGTTTAAGTTTATTAGGGATTTTATGTAAGCAGTTTAAGCTTGGACAGCTGTAGTTTTTTTTGGGTCCAACATTGGTTCCAAGGTTCAGGATCACGTCGCCGTGCAGTGTCACAGTTTGAGTTTGGCACAAGCCTCCAGCAACATCGAACAAGGTAAGTACGTGCTGCTGCTACTCCATCTGGTGCCTTTCAAGATGCTTGCGTGATTCTTTCACATGTGAATGCCCGCCTACCATCACTGTACTAGCTTCGCATGCTGCTGCGGAGAAGAAACACTTTTTTTTGCAGCTTCATGCTTCAGCGGAGGACTCGACGACTTCACAGAAGAAGTCGAGACAGTAGTTTTGTCTTGTGGCATGATATGACTTTCCTCCTAGCATCGCTTCACAGGACTTACTCACCCTTGTGGCGGACCGGCTGGATCCAAGTCAGCCTCTTGCCGTCTGGCCCATAATTCATAAGAACTCGATGAAAACCACAAGTGGCGCAGTCGGACTCCCCGGCGCAGAGAAACGATTGAATTCAGTAAACGTTCTGAAGCTACAGCCTTGTGTTGGGCATCTACTCATCTCGGGGCGTGCAGAACGAGAATAGGATGGAGTCCGGGGGGCGGGGGGGGGGGGGGGGGGGGCAGATGATAACTACCTATGCTCCTCGCCTCCAGAAGCTTGCGGTCCTGCATGACCTTGGGAAAGCTTTGTAGGGTCCTTTTCACGGGCTCAGTTTAAACTTAGAAGGGCACTGAAATTAATCGCAAGCCATCAGCGGCCCGTGTTTTCCAAGCTGAGCGACCAGTACGCGTGATATTTTGCAGCTAAAGTACGACCAGACCGGGCTAGAACCACAAATTCGACCATCATCGGGATACCGGCAGGAAGTCTATCATCAAGAATGCCCGAAACACAGGAAAGCCTGCTCGTCGCAGGGCCATCAGCCCATCCGAAGTCTGACAAATATGAGGCTCTTCGTGTACGGGCAGAAGTACACGTCCAGATGCACCCTCAATTCTGCAGATTCAGGGTGGGTTGTCAACTTCTGCACCAACTGTTTTTTGAATGCCGTGCTCGGGCAGGTGTGCTGAGTGAAGCCAGAGTGGCGCAATTCNNGGCCTGTCCAAGGCGGGATGCTCACACCCAGACGTCCAGACAAGATAGGCATAGTTCAGTGTTCTGCACGTCATCCGTGTGCATAGAATTAGGCAGCCCCCACAAGACCCTACGTGCTGAGTCGCCCATGTAGGTCCCATATGTCGCTTCGAACAGCTTTCAAAGGAAGCTTGAAGTTCAAGCAACACCAGAAACATCTGCAAAAGAGAAAGATTCCTCAGTTATAGCGTGCCTAGAGAATTATTAGAAACCAACAGATCCCAAGTCCAAGCCCCGGTTTCACGAGTTGGCCTGCAATGATATGATTCGACATGCTCACACTCACGGCTCTAAACCCCAAACCCGGCAAAAATCCGTTTTTCTCGGCACGGAGGCTAGCGCCCATGTAGTAATAATAATCGTAATAGTAGTAGTAGTAGTAGTAGTAGTAGTAGTAGCAGCAGTAGTAGTAGTAGTTGTTGTAGTAGTAGTAGTAGTAGTAATAGTAGTAGTAGTAGTAGTAATAATAATAGTAATAGTGATAATGGTAATAATAGTAATAATAGTAATAATAGTAATAATAGAAATAATAGAAATAATAGTAATAATAGTAATAATGATAATAATAATAATAATGGAACTCGTGCCTCGCGTTGGCCCAGAAGCAGCCACTAGCTTCGCTCGGCACGACGTTGGGTGGGCATTGCCCCGCTTCCGGGAAGCCTCGGGCCGCAGTTGCTTCAACCGGGGACCTGACAGGGTTTAGGGTTTAGGGGTTTAGGGGTTTTTTCCCTTTAGGGTTTAGGGTTTAGGGGGTTTGGGGTTTAGGGTGTCTGCTAGCACGGGATTTGGGGTTGAGGGCTGCGGTGGGGATTTGGAGTGCCAGGAGTCCCTTCTTGACTTGGGCCTTGCGAACTGTCAAGGTGGCAGAGTATGAGGATTCCGATAGAAAGCCTTGCACCTCTTGCTTGTCCAGTATCCTGGGGGAACTGACAGTTGACCTTCGGGATTCTTGGGGATTATAGTTTATAAAGGGTACCTACTCTAATATAAATATACTAAGACCTGCATCCTGCAATTCATAGAAAGTCCAGCGCTTGATGGAGGATTTCAGCACCAACCAACTGCAGCCTCCTTGGACTGCCCTGCCATCCCACAGCTCAAAAGTCATCCAACGCAGACCGCAATGGAGAAATTGCACTGCCACGCCAGACCTAGCATCGTAGCAGAAGCTCCCGGCTTGACTTGGAAAGTAAGACCGTAAACCTCGAACCTCTGAGCCTCATGGGTCCACCATCGGCCAAGCTGCTGTACTGGCTGCCCACATCTATGTTGGGGTCGCACCTTGGGGTTCCACGTTGATAGGGGGTCAGAAGATCACCATGTACCCCTGGAAACAAGGCATCGGAACGAATGTGCAACGGGCAGAGCCCACGCATGTAGCCTTCGCGATGGGGGCTTTCAGATCCAGGTGGTGTTTTTGAGGGCCTTTTTCCACCTTACCAATCCAGCTTAGAGGAATCCACTTCGCGAAAGGCTCTTGGCAGATCCAGGGTTTAGGGTTAGTTTAGGCTTTAGTTCGCATGCAGGAATGAAGCAATGATTCATCCCGGGCACGCGCAGGCATTTTAGCAAGACCTTGCTCTGTCCCAGGCCCGTGCCACTTCTACGGAAAACCAAGCGAAGCCCTGTGATGTGTCGCCATGTGGAGCTTCATATCTGCCGATTCAATCGCATCTAGGTATCCATGAGGGATGTTGATTGCAATCCTTCGCCAAGAACTTGCTCTGTGAAAGGATACGCCAGATACCACGCTCATCATCAACAGCGAGGCGGTATCAATGCGCGACAAGCAGCTGGCCAATAGCTTTCTTGCCAGACTGAGCAGGGGGTGAGCTCATGGGTGACTACCTACATTTATGGCGGTCTTCCTGCTTGTCTACAATCAGAGATCAAGGTAGCTAGGCGGTGTGTACAGATACACAGTGAGAAGGAAAGAGACTGAGAGATGCAGAGCCAGAAAGACATAGTCAAAACGGAGAAGAAAAGAACAAATTGAAACTCAAGTGCCAAACAATTTCTGAACTTGGCCGGTATCACGTTTACAAGTGAGACACACCTCATGTTTTCACCCCACAGAAATCCATTTTTTTATGGCCTGAGCACGGGCTCATACAGGATTCGGGCTGAGGTTAAGGAGTAGGCTCCTTTCGAGATCAAGGCATGCTTTGTTCAGCTTATTGAACAGGTGAAACCATCGGAGAAAGGCTGCAGACTATTTGCATTCAGGTTCTCAGCTATTTAGCCATGAAAAAAACTTAAGATCATGACCTAGAGGATGCCATAGGTCTCGACTGCAACCTTACCCTCGACCCAAAACCCCTAACCCCATAAAAGGTCTGTTCTACTCAGAATCCAGGCCTGAATTTGGGAGCCTCTCCGCCCGACGCGCTTGAGCTGAGATCCTCCCAAAGTAGAGTGGTGGAAGGGTCCAGAGTTGGGACTCCCTGGATTCTGGATTTTTTTTTGTAATTTTAGGGTAAAGGAAGCTGGCAATGCGGTTTAGACTCCCATCTCTCGTCTTCACACAGCCAGAAAAGTTCTAGTAAGTGTTGTCTTGACAAGAAAGACAGACCTCAGCCTGTGGCCTTTGCGGTCTTAAGGCTTCGGGAGTAGGGCTTTGTGGCTCAGGCTGCCATTTCACTAGCACGCAGCTCGTCGCATCGGATCCCGTACTGCAAAACGGCTCCTTGCTTGCAGGCTGTCTTTGTGCTTGGAGCCGTCTAATCGCCATATTGATGATTTGCAAGTTGTTGACCGCTGTCAAAGTTACCATGTACGAATAGGGTGGGTGGCTTGGTCCTGGAAGTGCATTACTGGACCAGGGAGAACCGGTCGGTCTTCAATGATATCTAGAGCACTTAAACCGAGGGGCGCCCACCACCACCACCACCACCA
>CAJNJA010019143.1:0-35271 GCA_905231915.1 Symbiodinium necroappetens
TGTTACGGCCAAACGTGGGCCGGGAAGAGCCACCGAGACTCGGCAGTACGATTTGTTGCGGCCCAACGTGGGCCAGAAAGAGGCACCGAGATTCGGCAGTGCCATTTGTTGCGGCCAGGAATCGGCCTCAGTGAGCTGCTCCCGGGAAGTCTTTCCCGAAGGGTTTTAGCTTGCAAAACACCTCGTTCGCTCTTTTTTGGTTGCACCGTCCGCACACACACAGTCGCAGACGCTCACTTCCTCGAACAAGCGCGCGAGTTTCTCTTGCTCGAGCGACCGTCAACGGCGGCCGGGTCCACAGCCTGCCGGCCTCAGCTTCGGCAGGATGCCGAGAGTCCACATCTGCAAGTCCATCGATGTAGTGCAGGGTTTAGGGTTCCGTTTAGGGTTTAGGGTTCAGTTTAGGGTTTAGGGTTTAGGGTTCAGTTTAGGGTTCACTTTAGGGTTTAGGGTTCCGTTTGGGTTTATAGGGTTTAGATCAGCCCTACACCGTTAGCCAAAAATCGTAAACCCCAAACCGCAAAAGTCCTTCATTGAACCGTGAACCATCCAGAGCAACCCGCCAGAATCGTGACCTCGTTGAGCAGTTGCCGAATCAGCTCCTGTCGGAGAGGGTCCGTTCCCGACAGCACCTGACAAGCTTGGACAGGAAGTCTAGGCTTAAGGATTTGGCTTGGATGGTGAGGCTCTCCAAAACCAAAACTTTCACCCTAAACCCTACACCCTAAGTCCTAAGCCCTAAACCCTAAGCCCTGAACCCTAAGCCCTAAACCCGAAACCCTAAAAGCTCTAAATCTAAACTCTAATCCCGAACCCCACGCGGCCCTACACCCTAAACTCGTTTTGATGCGGTTCGGAGTTCGGTTTGAGGTGAGATCTTAGAGATATGAAGCTATATCCTATGCATCAAGCTCATTCTTGATAACGCTGCCTCGGGTTCATATATACCCATAGGCCCCTGAGTAGTTCCTTTTTGGGATTACCTTGTAGGGTTCTAGTTCTAGATATAAACCACAAAAAGGAACTACTTAGGGGCCTATGGGTAGCAAAAATGAAAATCGACTCCCAAGGAAGACCCGGACACCAGAACCTACGGGCTGAAATCGGAACCGTTAACGAAATTTGGCCGTGGTCAGTGCTTTTAGGCTCCGTGCAAGGCACATCTTTGGGGCTATGGGGTGTTTTGGGCTTTAGGGTTTAGGGTTTAGGGGGTTTGGGCGACTGCAGAGAATGATGGGTGACAAAGGTGAGTTTGAGAGCTTTCTTTGTGCAACCATCAAGTTGGTCGCCGGCCGGGACTCTGTGGCTGTGCGAGTTTCTCTGCGAGTGACTATATAGCGTTCAGGCTCGATGCGTAATGACACTATGCTCAACTACAAATGAGAAGATTACGGAGAGCTAAGTGGCACTGCAACACATACAGCAATGAATGTTGTGCGGTGTTGGGCTTTTTTAAGGTCAGTACTGCAGAGAACAGGGTCTTCCTGTTCCTAGAACCCCTTACAGGGCTTAAATAAATCTTGGCTCCAACACTGAAGCCCTGACCCCAAAGCAACCTCTTAACCCTGATTCCGCCTTGGTCCAAGTCCTACTTTAGAGCTCTGAACACCCAGAACATCTTTTAGGTACATGCTACAGTACATCCTGGGAGTGCCTAAGTAATTTCATAGGATAATAGGCCCCCGAACCCCATTCTAATCATCAAGGCCGGTATGCTAACTCCTCTGGGCCACGCCTCCAGAAGCAACTGCTTCACGCTGTTGTGCAGCAAACTGCTCCACGGGTGTCTGAAGAACACCTTCAAGAGAGCAAGTCGCGCTCAGAGCCCTGAATGTGGTGTGCAACCCGAAAACTCCTATCCTAAACCCCCAACCCTAAACCCATCATCGCGTTGGCTGAGGCTACTCGAAGGTCCCTGCATGGGTCTCATGCCCTGAATCAACCTGAAACTGCGCACCCTAAAAATCCTAAACCCGAAAGCATAGAGTGTAGGGTTTAGGGGTTTAGGGTTTAGGGGTTTAGGGTTTAGGGAACTCAAACAGAGTTCTCAAATGGTCTCGAACTAGACTCATAGCCCAGCTGGTAACTTCTGTCCACACCGACCCCACGCTCAAGGAGACTAATCATGGGATCTGATGAATTGCAACATGCAGACTCCTATACCCGACTACTCCTAAACCCTTACCAAGACAGAAGCCCCCAAAAGCCCGAACAAAGGAAACCTGGAAGACAGTTGATGTACATAATGCTGGGGCATGGGGCCTTGACAGGGGCTCGATGTTAGCCTGCATGACGATGTCGGTTAAGGGTATCCCAAACCCCAAGCCCTGAACCAATCGTCTGATCATGCTTCGTGTCGGTTCCGCAAGCGCTGATGCTCATGATGCTTCGGGCGGGGCTTCGGGATTCGCCCTGGAAGCAGCTGTTCATAAATCACACGGAGGGGCCTTTGCGTTCGCGCACCCTGCTTGCGTGGAGGTGGGCAGTTGAAGCTCGTGACTTTGCGATACACCCCCTGCCCCCTGCAAGCAGCTGCTGTTTTCAGATTTGCCTCTGTGGGAGTCGGGGGGGAGGCAACTGAGCGAGCTGCTCATGATTTCAGAGGAAGTCCGAATCTGAGTGGCTTGGTGCTGGAATGATTAACCAGGTGTGCAGAGACATAGACCATCCACATGGCAGCACCAGACGTATACGTCGCGAAGCCCTGACTCCCGAAAACCTATCTTCCTGAACCCAAGAATCTCCAAGTGCTGAAGCCCTACATAGAAGATCTGTAAACCCTCTGTGGATGTCCGCTGCGTCTTAAGTGTAAGTTTACGCGGAAGTTGGAACAAGGCAACCTAAATGCACCACGATGCCCACAAGCTATAGACCCGAAGATAGACATCATACGGATTGTCAGAAGACAGTGCCCAAAGCTCCCCTGAACCCCTCTTTCCTACACACGATAGACCCCATAAACCCTAAACCCTAAACCCAATCCCATGTTCAATCCAGCTAAACCCGTCCGACACCTTCGGCCCCCAGTAACTCTCAAACATCAACCTTGAGCAGGAAATCCTAACTCTTCAACTGTCAACTCTTCAGCCCAGAAGCACATATCAAAATGCTAACAAACCCTCAGAAAATGCTATAATATCAAGCTTAGTACAGCCCAAGATGTTTAAACCCTTGAGATAATTTCTACTTTGCTCTAACCTCATCAAGCGCACCGATAATGATAAGGCACCTCGATGCAGCGCGGAAGCAGCTGATGGCGCAGCAGCGCTTCGAGGATGACATCCAATCCGGACCTCGCGGGATCATGCCTACTGACTACTGCTGCTACTGCTGCTGCTGCTGACGACGACGACTACTACTTCTTCTTCTGTTCCTGCTATAAATGACTACAAAGAACAAACTTCAAATTCTGATCAGTATCACTATGCCCAGAACCCTCATCCCGACTCAATGATCCTTGGCCGTGTAAGAGAAGCCGGGGCGGGGCCTGGCCACCGTGGCGATGAGGCTGATGACTTCGAGCGTAGTCCCTGACGGGGCTCGGAGCTGACTAAAGGTAGCGTTTAAGGGTTAGGGTTTAGGGTTTAAGGCGGTTTAAGGGTTAGGGTTTAGGGTTTAGGGTTAGGGTTAAGGGCTTAGGTTTTTTAGAGGGGGTGGGGCCCAATGGTATGTTATGGCTTCGTCTTTTTCTTCGACACAGCAGTGGTAAAATGTCACCAGCCGGAAGCGTCAAAATCGGCCTGGACCAAACTTGTGCAGAAAATGCTAGCCGTGCGCAACAGTCAGTGTATCTCGGTATCTAGAGCAGTGGTCTTACTGCCCCCTCTTGACTGATCCGATAACATGACCACTCTGACCCAACGGAAAGTGAACAATGCTCCCGGGAGTTGACGAGATCGACACAGCAACCAGTCGCTTCACCGTGCTTCCGCCCAAAGTTGCAAGCAAGGCGGGGTCTGGATTCGGGGTGTCAGGTGAAGGGTTCAGGAAACCCTAAGCCCTAAACCCTAAACCCCTGAACCCTAAACCCCTAAACCCCTAAACCCTAAACCCTAAACCCTAAACCCCTAAACCCGAACCCTAAACCCCTGAACCCTAAACTCCTGAACCCCTGAACCCTAAACCCTAAACTCCTGAACCCCTCAACCCCAAACCCCGAAAATGTAACTGTTCTGGATTTCCAGGCTTTAGGCTTCCATTTGTTTGCTTCGTTGCAGCCTTACGTCACTAGAACCCTGGAGACCCTGACCCACACCTTACATTAGGGTTTAGGGTTCAGGGGTTTAGGGTTTAGGGTTCAGGGGTTTAGGGGTTAGGGGTTAGGGTACTTCCCCAACCCAAGCCCTAGCCCTAGCCTTTCACCGTAAACCGAAAACCCTCACTCACAAACCCCTACAAGAACCCCCGACAAAGCCCTGCTAACCCACAAAAGCCTTCAGGGATATACACCTACGACGCCTTGCCTTTAAAGGAAGAGAAGACCTTTAATGAGTAGACAAGAACTCCCAAAACTAGCACTAAACCCCCAAGCCCTAAACCCGACCTTCCTAGAACCTAAACCCTATAAATCCTAAAGCCTGAATCCCAAACCCTGAACTAACTCTGCACCCTACATCCAAACTCCAAACCCAAACATGAACAAACCCTGAAACTCGAGCTCCCCAACTAGTAGGTTACTAACCGTATGATTTTATCTTAGCTGCCCAGTACCCTGGCCCAAAAAAGTTTAAACTTGTCTTTTAGTAGGGGTTTACGATACCCAAAAAGTTTATGAAAGTTTATCTATTGGGCTCCTAAGTTATGCAACCCAATAACTTTCTACCTAGGTAACTGGAGCCCGCCCTACGCCCTAAAACCCTAAACCGTAAGCCCTAAACACTAAAACCCTAAACCCTAAAACCTTAAAGCCCTGAACGGTAAAACCTTAAACCCTAAACCCTAAAACCCTAAAACCCTAAACCTAATATCTCATGAAAAAACTCCAAAAGCAAACCCTAAACCCTAAAATCCGAAACCTAACATCCCAAACCCTACTAAAACCCTAAACCCTAAACCCTAAAAACCCTAAAACCCTAAATCCCTAAACCCCTAACCCTCTCGGGTTTAGGCTTAAACCCTAAAACCCTAAACCCAACATCCCAAGAAAAAAACTCCAAAAGCCGACCGGAGCCTCCCACAGGCGAAATCCGACCCTGAGGCATCGAGAGTGATGGATCCTCCGTAGCCTCATGGCCATGGTGGGTCGTGGTTTGGGGTTTGGAGTTTAGGGGTTCAGGGTTTAGGGGTTTAGGGTTTGGGGTTGAGGGGTTTGGGGGTTCAGGGGTTTAGGGTTTAGGGGTTTAGGGTTTAGTTCTCTACCCATAGGCCCCTAAGTAGTTCCTTTTGGGATTACCTTATAGGATTCTAAATATTATCCATAACAAGGAACTACTTAGGGGGCCTATGGGTAGATTAAGGCCCCTTCTTTGGGGTTCTTTAAAGGGATCTATATAAGGGTCTCTATATACGGGTACTATAAGGCCGGTGCGCCTTAGTTTCCCTTGCATTCTCCTTGCTTTTCACGGGGTATTCGTGTTTCAGGCTCGTGCTCTTGTTTTCGGGGTTGCGGGGGTGCGGGGGTGGGGGTGCGGGGCTAATGGCGGACATGTGTCGAAAACTTTCATCAACAACGCTGCAGTTTTGGCTTGTTTGGCCTCTTGCTTTCGGGGTTGCGCGTTTGGGGGTGGAGGTGGGGGGTTATGACGGACATGTGTCGAACACTTTCATCAAAACGCTGCAGTTTCTCTAAATTAGGGTCCCTTTTGGGGTCCATTTTATGAGGGCGCCGTATTGGTTTGGGGACCCAAAAAAGGGAGCCTAGTTTAGAGAAGTACGCATGTAGCACAGCAAAGGCTTTGGAGGCGCTTAAATGATGTGGAGCTGGAGGTTCAAGATTATTGGATTAAAACCTGGGGCTTTCAACTGTCTATGGTCATTTCCCGTCATGTCTCTTCAATGTTACGTCGGGGCTAGAGGGTTTTGAAATTTTGTGGGTTAGGATGATCGGTCTGGGTTTCGATTGCGCTGGCATTGCTTCCGTCCTTATCCATTCGCGTCACAAGCACATGAACATCTACAGCTGTATCTGAAGGATTGGCATACTTTCAGGATGAGCGCGAGTCAGAAGGGCATACTTTAGGACATAAAATTAGGCATGGGGGGAAGAAGACAAGGATGACTTTAGGTCTAGAAGTTTGGCGTTGCCAGCCCAAGGCTTTTTCGTTACAGCTGCAAGGCTCCATGCTCTAAAGCGACTCCGGTGGCATTGAAGCATTCGGCGATGACTCCAACACGCTACGACCCTCAAGCCCTAAACCCTAAACCCTAAACTCCTAACCCCTAAACCCCTAAACTCCTAAGCCCCAAAAGCGAGAGTGGAGTAGGAGACCATCCAAGAAAGCCGAAGTCACCTGCTCGGGGTAATGTAGGGGCCTTTGGGGGTTCCCTTTTTGTAATTGTAGTATAACGGGCCCCAAGACCCTCTTCTAATTAGTAGGGCCCCTGCAGTAGGGTTTCGGAAGTTCTTGGGCCAACTGTCGTCTCTTTCGGGCCTGCGGGCTTCAGCTTCAGAGACTCCCGGTCTCGGACAGAAACCACCAAATTCCCAGAGAGCCCAAGACCCCCTTAATTAAGGAATATACCTGAAATCATAAGATTAAAAGGCCCCTAGAATGGAAGGTATATTCCTTAATTAAAGGGTACTGGGCTCTCGGGGTTCTGGGGATACCTACACGAATCCATGCTTCGCCAGCATCATCCGCTCCTCTTTTGGCATCTGCCCGGCCCTCGGTAGATGGAACTCCCTGGCCTGATGGCTAACCCAGAGAGCCCAGTACCCCCTAAATTAAGGAATATATACCGTAAGTTATTGGGGCCTGAATATTAGGATTTAAGGGTATCTTCCTTAATTAAGGGGGTATTGGGCTCTCTGGGAACAGGGCCTGAGGCCCCAGCCTTACGAGCATGAGGGTCCTCTCCTTTAGCCAACCGTAGCCGGGCTGAAGGCCAGCACCATGAAATCGGTCGTCCGGCCTCTGGGCGTCAAGTGCGACACGCGGGCCTGAAGGCCAGCATCAACAGCATCATTCGGGTTTAGGGTTTAGGGTTTCGGGTTTAGGGAATTCGGCAATCGGCTAAAGGCCTAACTTCCACGTAAGGTGCTACGAACCCTTAACCCCCAAAATGTAAAGGCGTAATTCGCCCCTTGCAGCCCCTGCGACACCACGATAAGCATGTCGTAGATGCTCTGGGGGCAGCTCGAGGTTGGCGTCGTAGCCACACACTACGAACCTCAAATCCGTAACTCTCGACCTTCCTTTCGACGAAACAGCCCTACCAACCCTCAAGCCCTACCAACCCTAAAGCCCTAAACACCTAAACCTGTAGACCGCCCTGAACCCCCTGAACCCAGAACCGTCAAGCTGCTCCCTATAAACCCTAAACCCTAAACTGCTATAACCCCTAAGCCCTAAGCTGCTATATAAGTACGGTTAAGGTTTAGGGTTGAGGGTTTAGGGGTTTAGGGTTTATAAGCCCTTTATAGACCTTGAACCCTGAACCCTAAACCCTAAAAGCTCCGCGCTCGCCTGCGCCAGCCCCGCATCCAGGCCCTCTCGAAGTCGCGGGAAGTGACTCGCCACCTCTACTTCAGAGGCTCCACCAGCATTTGAGGGTTTAGGGTTCTGGGTTTGGGGTTTAGGGTTTCGGGTTCAGGGCTTGGGGGCTAGAGCTAGGGCTAGGGTTGCGGGTTTCTTTCAGGGTTTAGGGTGCGGGGATTTGTTAAGAGCTCGTAGTTAAAAACCTTAGAACGATTATTGAGGCATTCATATGGTTGCTTGCAGGCTTTACTTGCGGTGTAAAGCCTTGCTATTGGGATGAAGGGTTTTAGTCAAGCCTGTTGAGATTCAAAAGTTTAGTGCCCTAAAGCCTAAACCCTAACGTCGAAACCCCAGTCAGGCAACCCGATCCGAAACCTTGCTGCCAAAAACCACCTCCCCCCAATCTGCACACCTCCCGCAGCAAATCCGCCCGCCGCCTGCATGGGCAATTGGAGGACCATGGTCGTTTTCTCAACTTGATATCGGCATAAGGTGTTGACGGTGTTGATATCATACCGGCTCAGAGGACTTTATAGGTGCCTTACACAGACCCAGAAATCGCTTTAGAAGTTTAAAGTTTGAGGTTCTGTCATGAGAGGGTCATTATTTGCTTAGACCCTACATCCTTTTTACAAGGACTAGCCTTGATTTTGCGAAGCACTGTGCGAAGCCCCTCCCCTCCCCCCATAGCATATCATCTTGCAATTTAAGCCCGAAACCCTAAACGATAAAGTACCCTAAACCCTAAACCCGAAAGTACCCTAAGCCCTAAACCCTAAAGTACCCTAAGCCCTAAACCCTAAAGTACCCTAAACCCTAAAGCACCCTAAACCCTAAAGTACCTGCTTAGGGGAACACCGGGCTTGTTCAAGCTGCAGGCTGCGGTCCTTTGCGGCTCGCAGGGCGGGGCCGTAAAAGGCTCCTTAGGGTCCCAAGACCTTCAAACCCGGGGCTACTTATAGTCTCCATTGTAGTTCCTTTTTTTGGTTTAACCAATTTTATATTAAGGACCCTAAAAGGTAACCCCAAAAAGGAACTACAATGGAGACTATAGGTAGGATGTAGTGGGGTTTAGGGGTTCAGGTATAAAACACCAACTTTAAACCCTAAACCTTTAAAACTTATAACCCCTAAACCCTTAAACCTTGTAACCCCTAAACCTTTAACCTTACAACCCCTGAACCCTTTAAATTTATAACCCCTAAACCTTAAAACTTATAACCCCTAAACCCTGAACCTTCATCCCTAGACCATGTACCCTCCTGGCTGCGTTGAGCTGTGTGTCAATTTCCACGGTCCGAAGTAGGGCATAAGGTTCTATGAGGGTCCGAGGCGCTGGTCCCCTGTGTGCTGAAGCATGCGAAGCTGCAAGATAGCTGTGGCAGCTCCAGCTCACTACTTAAGAGAGTTTGCATATGAGGGACTAGGGATTAGGGTTTAGGGTAGTTGGTTTAGGGTTTAGGGTAGTTGGTCAGTTTTGGACTCTGATCAACCTGTAGTCAGCTGCATGTGACACCGTGAGGCTTTGTGAGGCGTGGCGTTCGGAAGTTCAGGCTTTGAGGTCTACTATAATCTAGCATAGTATGGTATAATGTGATGGAATAGTTCGGGCTATACTAAAGCATAGTCTGGCAATTTGTAAGGAAATAGCCAGGGTTATAATATAGCATAGTATTGATGATACAGATCCTGCATTACCGTAAGGACCCTAAGCTGTGGAAATTATGGTAGATTCCAACCCTAAACCTAAAACCCTAAACCGTAAACCCTACACCCTAAACCCTTGTTCACGGGTAATGCAGCATGTATATCATCAACGGTAGTTAGTGTCTGGGGGACCGGGCTCAGAGTTCTTTGGGCTTGAAGACCCTGCCGCAGGACAACCCGAAACTCAGCGCACGACACTGCATCAATCATCCCCCCAAACCCCCACATGGGTAGTTTTCTAAACTAGGGCCCAAGAAAGAAACAGCACCCTTATAAAAAGGACCCTAAAAGGGATCCTCATGTAGAGAACTACCCACAGGACCCCCAACGCATGACCCTTTAGGGCCGTAGGCTGCAAGGCTTTCAGTGTTCGGAAGACGTGTAAACTTTGAAGGACCCTACAGTAGGGAGAAATGAAATGTAACCCACTAGTCTAATATCTAAGGAAGAGTCTAAAGGTCTTCTGGTGGTCGGCCGTTCATGTTTAGGGGTTTAGGGTTTAGAACTCAGTTATCTTCTTCAGCCACCCAAAGCAAAGCACTCTGCACAACCTGATGGGCCCTATGTGCCAACTCTGCCTCTCCATCCACTCTTCCGACGTGGTGCTTCGGAGAGTCGTGTTTGGCCTCAGGGTTTTATGGGTTTAGGGTTTAGGGTGAGGGTTCAGGGTTTTTCCAACCGCATCTACCAGATTTGATACAGGCTGCTTCTGCTGCTCTGGCTTGTAACAGGATCTCCAGAACAGGCTGGCCGGGCCTTTTTTTAAACCAGATTTCGATACGGGTACACCTGATGGTATTCCCTTACACCCTCACCCTCTAGGTCTTAATTACTGGAGGTTGGTCTGCAGCAACATTTGGGCATAGTTCGCTGTGGACGCGGCCCGACTCCCCGACGTTCACCGTTCAGACTTTGGAGGTTCAGATTTTGGGTCTTTTGGCTGTAGGGATAAAGGTTTAGGGTTTAGGGGTTGAGGGTTTAGGGTTTAAGGGTTTAGGGTATAGGGCTTAGGGGCTCAGGGTTTGGGGGTTTGGTGCTCTAGCCTGAGTGGAGGATGTGACCGTTGGAGGAACTCTATCAGCTTACATGCAAGACCTCTTGCCCGATCCTGGCAGGGAGAAACCACATACCATAGGGACCTTAATAGGGTTTGGGGGGGGGTAGCTTATACTATAATTATAGTAAGGAACCCATAAGCCCTATTCTAACTATTAAGGCCCCTATATTACCTGCATGTTCGATATTCGGCTACAGTCGCCGGGCCCGCGCTGATGCCGTAGTTGTACACGTCACACGGCCCCATGCGGCCCTACGATACCACCTGCAACCAGTGACGTAAAACACTACAGGTAGCACTGTTATTGCTAATATAGTTGCTAACAGTAGTACGATTGTCATGAGTGTTATTGATACGGATAATGTGGCTAGTATATTGGATACTATGATTGCACATGATTGCTACTGTTAGCATTGCCTTAGTATTCTTAATAATGCAACTGTTGTTCCTCCTACTGTAGTCAGTATTATCATTATCAAAAGTGCTATAGCTATTCGAATTAAAGTTACCATGAAAGTTTTTATTATGAATACTATTACCATGATCATTACTTGTGCCATTGCTATTACTACTACGATTATTTTTACTAGTGCTAGTACTTACTATCACCATCACTATCACCGTCACTATCACTATCAATGTTACTATTACTATTTCTATCACAATGCCATTGCTATTGCTGTTGTAATTATTGTCATTACTGCTGTCACTATTACTACTTTAATCATGTTCATTGTTGTTTCTGTTCGAAATAGCATCGCTATCACTGTTTATCTGTTTCAAGGTATCATGTATTGTACATTGTTTACTATCTGTTGATATTCTTATGATCACCATTATCTGTACAAGTACAAACTACCTATCATTACTATTGTTCTCCATACTTCTAATAATGCTCCAAAACCTTACATCCTGACTTGTCCCCCGATGCCCAGATTTCTGAATGCCTGGGCTGCAAACTTAACTAATCCACTCATAGGTCACCATCGATGTCTACGATTACCGGACTTGTAACAAGAGCACATTCTGAGAAAACAACACCCCAACCACTGGACCCTTGTACGCGCTCTAAATCTTAAAGCCTCTGTCCAAATCCGCTGCATTTCTGGGCAACTCGGCGTGGAGGGAGGTGACAGAGTGGCTGCCCTTGCGGTCGACGCCTTCTTCTTGGAGTTTGGTCAGGATTAGATTGGGCTTAGGATGAATGGAGGTCGTAGCGTGTTTGTTCAAGTAGGAGTATGATCTTTCTTGAGCATTATTGCACTTCCAAGATCAACCATCAGCCGCAAGAACTTCAAACCAAGAGTTCCGACATGTTGGAATTCAGTAATCTCCCATCAATCACACTCGGCTTGCTTGATGTGGCATCCTCAAACAAGGGGTATACGAGAATTATTTACGAAATTGTTCAGGGAATTGGGTGACGCCTAGACACAACTACGAGTGCCCACGATCGATTTGAATCCCGCCCAAATCGTCTAGAAGTTGTCCAGAAAAAATAAAAACTGGACAACAAGCACCGTAAACGTGCCTCTCCGACAACACCTTCATCCAAAGTCATGTCCTCCTTCGCAGAATGCTCAAAGCACTCGTGATAGACGGGGCGGTAGACAATGCAGAACCTTTGGTTTGCATTGTTATACTTCAAGGGCCCTGGTTCAGCTTGTGCAGCTTTGGTCTCAAGCGCTCATCGGGATCGGGAGTAAATTGTGCAAGCATGCTTGCTGGATTTCATGTAACTCCAAAGCTATTCCGAACCCTAATTGTGTTTTGGAGCCTCGCTCTGTCAGCCTTCTATGTGCCCTGCCCCTTGAAACCAATTGCTGGCCCATGATTTTGGTGCTGGTTTGCTGGCCCTAAACCCTAAACCCTAAACGCCGATGTCTCCAACTTAGCCCCTTGTGTCCCCGGATTGTTCTCGTGCAACGCTCAGGTTTCTGCCCCCTTTGCTTTCCCTTCGCATCGGCTTCGGACCGCTTTTTTGGAATTCAAACCCTAAAACCTAAATCCTAAACCCCTAAACCCCTAAACCCTAAACCCACAGGCTCCATTGTAGTTCCGTTTTGGGGTTACCTTATTATAGGATTCTGAATATAAACCACAAAAAGGAACTACAATGGAGCCTATGGGTAGCGTTTGGGGTCTGACGCAGGGCTCGGGATTGATTGTGGCCTGAGGTGGCGTTTAACGGTTTAGGGGTTTAGGGGTATAGGGCCTTTAAGGTTTAGGGGTTTAGGGTTTAGGGGTTTAGGGTTTAGGGGCTTAGGGTTTAGGGGTTAAGGGTTTGGTGTTTGCTGTGGGCCCTACGCCTCGATACCAGAGCCAACCGTAAACCCAAACCCAGCCTAGTAGCATGGCGGATGGCGGGGGTGCAGGTTCGCCCACTGATGGTCATCAACACTGACTTAGTCTGTCGCATTTGGGAAGGACTAGAACAAGAATGATGTTCATGGGCCTCTGTCCTTTTAAAAACCCAATCCACCAAAAGCAAAATGGAGACATTGAGCAGGTTTGGGGTGCGAGCACTCTTTGAACGACTGTTCGGGGAACCACGGCAGATATATTCTAAATCATTCGATTTGAAAACCCAACAAACCGCAACACCGTAAACTCAAAGACTCTAAGGCCGTGAAGCAAACCATCAAACCCCAATCGCTGATCATAAGCCCTGGCACTAAACTCTAAACCACAAATTTGTCAAACGCTTGCTGACCTCCCAGGCTCAATTAACGAGTTATAATACCAGAGCCCAGTTTCCATATGCCCCCACACCCACCCACCAAAACCACACTAAACCCTAAACCCTACTATGAAAGCCTCTATGGCAGTCCTCGCCGGCAACCAGTGCAGGTGAGGGCGGCGACAGTGGGGACAGCGTCGGAGTCGAGGCGCAAACCTCTTAATGCTTGTAGGGTTTAGGGTGTAGGGGTTTACAGCCAAGGCTGCATAAGGATTTCGGGTGTGGGGCACAAGGCTTAGCTGTGAGGGCTGGGTTGCAATGAAAGATTTTGCTCTTCGGGGTTCAGGAGTTTGCTTTTGCATGGAAGGCTTCTGTCGACCTACCGATCTGTCTATCTGCTCTATCTCTCTATCTAGCTGTCTATCTACCTATCTATCTGTCGATCCATCTGTCTGTCTAATTTAGCCATCCATCCATCCATCCGTCCGTCCGTCTATCCATCCATCCATCCATCCATCCATCGATCTATCCATCTATCTATCGGCCCATCCATCTATGTATGTACCTATGTCCTGAGTGATCAGCGTAGGGCTTGCGGATAGGTGAATATGAGTAGAGATTTGCATAAGAAATCTACGGCGATTAGTTTCTTCTTCGTGGACTCTCGATCCGCTGGCCGCATGGTTGTGGCACGAGGCGGTGCGTCCCTCGGCGATTAGGTTACTGACTATTCCGTAAACCCTAAACCCTAAACGGCCCTAAACATCCCTAAACCCTCAACCCTAAACCCTAAACCCCTAAACTCTAAACCCTATACCCTATACCCTGAAACCTTTAACCCTAAACCTCTAAACCCTAAACCCCTAAACCCTAAACCCTCAACCCAAACCCTAAACCCTAAACCTTCAACCCTACAGCCTAGTCACCAGTCCCCCCAGTCCCGAGCCCGCGCGCCCGAATCCTCAAGCCCTGAACCCTGCTTAGCGTTTGTGGGCTTATGGCTTTGGGGTTCAGGGTTTATAGAGTTTAGGGTTTATGGGGTATTATAAAATTATAGGGTTTCACAGGGTTTTATAGGGTTTAGGGATGTTTAGGGCCGTTTAGGGCTCAGGATTTAGGTTTGCAGCTCTGAAAAAGCTCTTGGTAAACCCTTGTGACCTTGTGGAACCCTAAACCGTGCCTCAGTCATGCCGTCTTTGATCCCCGCAGTCGTGTGCACAATCACCGTTGTCAACAAAGACCTCATAAAGTGGGGCCAAGGCTGTCAAATGGGTTCTTCTTAAAGAATTTAGTTCCCTTACCATAACAAGGAAACCCAGATCCCTAGTATAGCAACTGAAATTTAATACCTGACCAAGAACCCAGTCAAGTCAAGGGTGGAGGTCTCTAGGGCTTTGGGTTAAGGGTTCAAGGTGTGGGAGTTCAAGGCTAACGCTCGGAGTTCGGGGTATGATATGGTTCATCATCTGGTTAACTACATCATCTCGGAAAGGAGCTTGCTTAAAGTACAGCTTCTGGCAGAGCAAACGTAGCAAGCCGGTCATGGTTTATCGTTTAGGGGTGCTCAGGGCTCAGGGCACATCATCACAAATGTGCATCCGAACTTCTGAACGATAAGTTTTTCGACAAAGCACAGCCAGGTATATTACGGTAGATTGCCAGTACGATGTTTACGGCTTATGGCTAGTATTTGGGCTTACTACTACCGGTATGCTGGTGTTGCGAGTGTGGTTATTGCTATGATTGCTACGAAATACAACGAACAAGGGTCAGCACGGGATCACCCAATTTTGCATATTATGGTCTTATCATTATTCTCGCTAGTAGTAGAGGTGTAGCTCTTCGCAAAATTGGCACTATTGGCAATGATATCCTTGTCGTCAGTACTACGACGCACTGTCACTCTTATGCTGATCAGTATGACCATCCCACATTCCGACCGCCTACCCCCTTGGTATCTCAAGCTCAAACTTAACAATCCAAACCATTTACAACGCCACTTGGAGGTTTCCGAAAATAGGGGACCCTGATATAGTAGCCTCAATAGCAGGATCCTTATTATAAGGACCCCAACATACGGTACCCTAATTTTCGGAACCTCCTACTTGTAACTGTAACTGCCCCCCCCTCCCCCCCCCAAAAAAAAAAAACAGAAGTTCAGGCTGTGGCATGGCTGGGGGCACTCCACCCGCGCGTCTGAAGATGTGCTCTATTAGAAATCGGACCTCCAGGGATCTCAAAGATTTAGGGCCCTTAAGGGTTTAGGGTTTAGGGGTTTAGGTTTTAGGGTGTCTTGTAGGAGAACATCCCTGAAACTTAAAGTGTAAGGGCCTTTACGCTTAGAATAAGGGGTTTGGGGGGTACATTAAAGCAGAGACTGGTGTAGGGACTATAAGGGAGCATTAGTCTTTAGCGTCATTAGTGATACTTATTCAGACCTCAAGCATTACCATGAAGGTTTCGGGGCATCGGCGTAGATCGGCGTAACAAGTTGCAATCGATCGGACTCCTGCTTTGAGACGTACTCGGGTAGTTGTGTACCCTAAACCCTAAACCCTACACCCTGTGTCCCTAAACCCTAAACTCTAAACTTTAAACCCAACCACAACCGAAGGTTCAGGTGTTTCGGGATCTTCGGAAAGAATGGAGGACGGCGGTAACCAAAAGTCAATGCCCCATCCGTTTCCTGCGTTTCTCCTGCTGCTGCTGCTTAAACCTTGCATAACCACTTCCACCCCGCTGCCAAGATCTGCGCTTCATCCAAGGCCCCCAAAACCGAACCCCTGAGGCTAAAATGCGAAATCGGGTTCTGACAGAAAGGCCGCGGCCTGAGTTGAAAGAGAAGTCCTGTCGCACTGAATCTTCCCATGAGTGTATCCACTACCGGGGTTTAGGAAGGTGGGTGTCAGGGTGCCGGCCAGTAGTTCCTCAGATTCCGCAGAGTGAGACTTACCCCTCCAAGACAACAACAAAAGCCTCTGTATTTGGACGTCGCGTAACCGGCGAAAACCGAGTTCGGGCGGATGAGGCTTGGATCCCGATCTTGCCTAGGCTCTTGCTTCTACGGGCCCAGATCCTGAAACTAAAATTGCTCGTGCCCCAGACCCCCAAACCCTAAACCCCAAACCCTAAACCCTAAATCCTAAACCCTAAGCCCTAAACCCTAAATCCTAAACTCTGAGCCCGAAACCCTAAATCCTAAACCCCAGGCCCTAAACCCTAAATCCTAAACCCTAAGCCCGAAACCCTAAACGGTACTCCCGGCCGTCGCAGGCGAGGTGAGCTGGTGGGTAAGGTCTTCGATCCAGCAGAGCACATCCTCCGGGAAGGTCTGATCTTTTCTGGTTTAGGGTTTAAGCTTCAGGTTATGGGGTTTAGGGTTTAGGCTTCAAGTCCTTGGGTTTAGGGTTTAGGGCTTCGGGTTGTTTTTAGGGCAGCTTAGGGTTGTAGGCCTGGCTAAGGGGTTAGGGTTTTGGGTTTAGGGGCCTGAATAGCTTGAAGGCAGTGGCACAAGTGCCTAAGAGTTCAAGATGCGCAGTTTGCTATGGAGACTTTAGCAAACACCAGAGGTTCTGGGCATCATATGGCACAAATTATGTAAAGAATAGGACTAGAAAGGAATACCACGTCCTTCATTTACACCTTCATAACAGTGCCACTGAGGCTCGGAGGAGCTTTGGGGCTTTAAGGGTTCAGGGTTTAGGCCTAGGCTTTATAGGGCCCAGGGATTCAGGGTGGCATGAGGTTTGCATGGGCCTCGCGGGTGGAAGTGTCCGTCAGAGTAAAGCTTTGGCTTGCAAGGCTCTGCGAAGCAAATGGGTAGCTCTCTATGTTAGGGTCCTTTTTCAAGCCCCAAAGATATTACGGCACTCTGATAAAAGGACACTTACAGGGACCCTAATTTGGAGAACTACCTCATTCAATTGCCATGCCTGCAGCAGTGTTGGAGGTTCGTCTGCAGCTCTCTGAATCTCTGAACCATAAACTGTAAACGATGACTCCCGCCCCTTTACCTCGGAATCACATATCCTACCCTACGCCATAAACACCTCAATCCTCTTCACTGAAACCATAAACCTGTTATTCATCTATTCATATCCTAACCATCAAACCCTAAACCATATTAGCTCCATCTTCTACACTGCAAGCATAAACCCTCAATTGCCCAAACCATCCCAGGGAGTCGCTCCTTCTGACTCAGAAGCTCAGCGATGATGAGTGTGATGTTCCTGAATGTTCGGTTTGGGTTTAGGTCTTACAGGGTTTGGGGTTTGCGGTGCTTAGGAATTTAGTATTTAACTGGTTCAGCTTGCACTTATTTAATCGGAATGTTTAGCATTCTCGGGCTGGCTGGCATTCTCGAGGTCTCCGGAAATGGGCTTTGGATGGTTTTGGGAAGCGAAGGGGAAGGGAAGGGAAGGGGAGAGGAGGGAGGGAGGGACGGATATGCACAACTAAACCATTTGCGAACCCTCTGCCTTCCCACAATTTGCAGGTCTTTGCTGGGGCTTCTCAGTCGACGTCCTGTGAGTTGTGATTAACAGAATCATACTGGAATCATGGCGCCAGCGCGAATGTATTTGTGCAGCCTTGCCCCAAACCATATTTCACGAATCTAAAAGAAACGGTACGAAAACCCTCAAACTCTAAATCCTGAATCCCGAAAGGATGAACTCTTACACCTTAACACTTTGACCAGTCCTGATCTCCACACCCAAGAAGACTAAAGCAACAACACACCAGAACTCAAAGCCGCTAACCTAAAAGCCCTGAACCCGAAACCCGACGCAACTTATCCATCTTCAAAAACCATAGAGCTTCCTCGTGAACTGCTGCTACTTAAAACCGTCCTCACTGTAAAACCCCATTACAGAGCCCTCAAGTATCCGTGTCATAGTCCTCAGTATTGTAATTCGTAGACCATACCTACTTTAGAACGCCTAGACCATCCTTTTTGTAAGACCCTGAATTCTATAACATGCTGAAGCATCCGCACATTCTAAACCCGAAACCTCTTCCTGAACTATCAACCCCGAACCAACCACTTGTAAGGCCCATAACCACGCCTTCCGTAAAACCCAAAACCCTCCTCAGTATGAAACCCCAGACCAACATTATCATAAAATCCTCGACCATCCGTATTGTAACTGCACAGACTGTGCACCATCTGCAATGACAGTTACAGAGCCCTGCAGCCCCCAAACCTATGCCAAGAGCCCGGCTCTTGCGCATCGCTCCCTGCATCTGAATCCTCCCACATCTGGTTTAAGGTTTTGGGGTCTGGGGTTCAGGTTTTGTTCCTTAGGATTACGGTATGTAGGGAGTTAGGGATCCAACGGAAGCCGACAAGCCTAAACTTCAAGCGCCATGCCCCAAGAGCAAAAGCCGCGCTGCGACAAAGCGATGAAAAGCTGGCACATGAACGCTCTGAGCACAACAGGGGCGAAAAGAATCCAAACATCAAGCACTCCCTGATGAGAGCGCAACCCTTGAAGGCGTCTACAGTGTAGAGTTTAGTGTGTAGGCTGGCGGGCTAAGCCCAAAATTCCGCTTCTGGAAGTCCTGACCTTCCCCAACAGCAAAGACGCGACGTAACTTCTTTGCCGACGCAAAGGCGATCCCCTAAACCCTAAACCCCAAATCGTGCATTTTAGGGCTTTAGGGCTTCTTTGTTCCCCGGTAGTTAGCCCCTTGTAACAGTAAGGGTACCCTTTTTCTACTATTTTGGGGTTTTCGTCAGGAAGCCCGAACTGAAAAAGGGCATTAGGTTTTCTTAGGGCTTAGGGTTCAGGGTTTAGGGTAGGTGCCCTCATAATTAGAAGAGGCTTTCTTTGAGGCTTTCTGGTTTTCGGGGCTTAGGGCGTGAGGTTGCATGGAGAGCCGGAATTAGAGAGACTCGGGGATCTTTCATGGATGGACCCAAGCAATGCCTATGGGGTCAGACTCTACACCCCTTTTGGGGGTAATTGCTTTACTTTTCTACAAAGAGCAGATCCTAACCATGATACCATGTAGCCGAAAAAGGGGTTTTGGTACAGTATGGCATCTTACATTAACGTAGACCACAGATGCATAAACCCTAAACCCTAAACCCCTCCCTGTAGAGAAGGGGTCGAAACTACACGAATCACAGGATTCTGGAAACCCAAGTAGTGTTCAAGCGCCACAGGCTTCTGCAAGTAAAGTGTGGCTTGCGGGCCGTCCAAAGTTTGTATCATGCACTCAAGCCTGTAAACCGTTAGTTCACCCAGCCTGCATGGGCCTTAACCCTCCCAAAACCCTAAACCCCGCACACCTCCAAAACCCTAAACCGGAAATCCTACACGCAATTTGCCCTAAGCCTCCCAAGACCTCAAACCCTAAACCCTAAGCCTCCCAAGACCCTAAACCCTATAAACTCTACGGCCCTTTACTCTAGACTACGAAGTCGGTTCCTGCCTTTCCGCCAGCCTACTGGCCTTAAGTCTAAACCTACATCCCCTCTTAGGGGTTTCGGGTTTTAAAGAAGTTTCAGGGTTTTAGGGCTTCAAGGTTTCCGGGTCTAGGGCTCTATCCAGATTAGCAGTTTCGGTTTAAATTTTGGAGGTTACGGCCTCAAAATACCCTAAACACTGAGAACTCAGAACTCTGAACCCTCCTGCCACTTCTCCAACAGCTGGGCCACGAGGTTCCCAGTTGGGAAAACGACCTCCGCTTGCAAGAAATGGGCTCTTGGAGGGTTCAGGGTTTAGCGTTTAGGGATTAAGGTAGGGGGTTTAGGGTTTAGGGTTTAAGGTCTAGGGTTTAGGGTTTAAGGTCTAGGGTTTAGGGTTTAGGGTCCTGATGTTTAAGGCTCTGGAATGCAAAGCATTGACCCTAAACCCTAGACTGCAAACGCTTGGTTAGCGGCTCTGAGTTGGTGGTGTACTATGGTATAAATGCAACACGGAGCCCTGAGGAATCATGTAGGGACATATTCGTAATAGATCCCCAAAACCCTAAACCCTAAACCCTAGAACCCTGAACCCTAAACATATATCCCAAAACCCTAAACCCTAAACCCTAGAACCCTAGAACCCTAAACCCTAAACATATATCCCAAAACCCTAAGCCCTGTATTCATGTTGAGTTTGGGGATCTACGGCTGCTGTTGACGTACCGGGCTTTTGCTGAAGAACATAGTTTAAGCTACTCAGTTGCAGTAAAACAAGAGGAAACAAGATTCTTTACTATAGATCCCAAACATTCTTGTTAAGGAAAATGGTTGAAGAGACATGAAGATATCATGATAGGGAAACTCTTTGGCAAATTGCTCAGGGGTCGCTGTTTGGGGTTAAGGCTCCGGGTTTTAGTGGGCTTACCTAGACCCTTAAATGCAGTACCTTGTTTTGGTTGCCTTAGTTTCTTATTATAGGATCCTAACCTGAAAATAAGTCATCCCAAAACAAGGTACTACATTTAAGGGTCTAGGTAGGGTGCAGGGCTGAGAGTTTAGGGTTCCAGGTTCCTGTAAACGGCCTGAGTCGAAGCGAACTCGCTTCTAGGAATGCTGCTTTTTCTTGATGGGGAAAGGCCGCAGCGCTGGAGTAGGGTTTCAGGTTTAGGGCTTTAGGAATACCTGGACCTACCGGCTTATATAAGGACATCATAACAAGGAGCCCTAAAGCGGCAGGTTACTTTAAGATATTTAGGCCTCGGCACAGAATGGGCCAGACCCTTCAAGAAGCCAATGCAGCCTTCGCCCGCAAAGCAATCAAAGCAAAGGCAGAATCTGCAATTCCACAGACTTCGGAGCCGGTCCTTGGCGAAGTGCCTGAATGCATGTTGCTTGGGCACCGCTGTCCATCGAGGCACTTGTCTTTGATCGAAGAGCATCTTTGCTTGATCATGTCCAATCGGTCCACATGTCACCCCGCACCGGCAAACTTAGACTAATTGCATTATCAAGTCATGCCTCGGACTCGACGGATCCTTCTTGGTCTCCTTCCTGGACAGAAATGAACCTGAAGACCCACAACAGAATAAGATGTGAGAACATGCAGTGGCCTCAGGGGGCCCAAGCCAGCTTGCTGCAGCATCTGCTTAATCCGAGGGTGGGATTCACAAAAGGTCTCACAATCAAAGAAAATTATTTCGAGCCGGATTGGGTCTGGAAGACTACTTTCAATTGCGGCCGGGTATCGTCTCGCGAAAAGGTACCACATTAAAAGAAAACTATTTCGGGTGATAAGGATTTTAGGAGCTACAGCGTCTCTCCAATATCTGTTTTTTCTGCATCCGGAGTTACTCGCCGATCTCCAGTCTGCAGAGGCAGAAGCCCTTGCACTTCACTTCTGTGAGACGAACCTGCATCTGGATCTGCACCGAGATCTGCATCGAGATCTGCAGTTTCTGCTGGAGCACTGCGCTGTTGAGAGCGAAGCTGTCTCAGGGATCTGCAGCGTGCTGAGGCTGTCTTCCGGAACCATTTTTTTTTCCAAAAGCTGATGCCCTTCAGACAGCTATGCTTTCTTATTAAAGGCCTTATTAAAGGAAACAGTTTTTCATTCCTTCCTGAGCTGCCCCCTACGGTGCGGAGTCCTGATTTTACGAAGGTCCTGTACATTCCTATATGTTTGTGTATATAAATATGTATACATATGTACATATGTAGGCATGCATGCATGCTTGCAAGCAAGCAAGCAAGCATGGATGGAATGTATGTATGTATGTATGTATGTATGTATGTATGTATGTATGTATGTATGTACGCATGTCTGTATGTGTGTATGTCTGTCTGTCTGTCTGTCTGTCTGTCTGTCTGTATGTATGTATGTATGTATGTATGTATGTATGTATGTACACATCGCACATACTTGGATATGCAAACATCGATTTGTATCATGTGGTGAGCGTGCGTGTGTGCATATGGAAGTGTGAGTGTGTGTGTATGTACATATCTATATATACATATATACAGACTCATATTAACTATGCGTGTGCGCGCACTGAAGCTTGTTTGGTATTCATCATACAGCCCTCCTGGATTTCATGGATTCTTGTTGGTAGTTCATGAGAAGAAGCTGAAACAGAAGAGGGTCGTTGTGGCATAGATCGCTGACGAAAAGGAAGGGTCTTTTGGCGTCTACCCTAAACCGGAAACCACGAGAGGGATTTTCCGAAATCCTCCAAACTACAACCCTGATCCCAGAAAACAAAGGGTTTAGGGTTTAGGGTTTCGGATCGGCAAGACCGGGCTAGAAACCCCTAGACCCTAAACCCCAAAAAGCCTTCGTAGACCCCGCCTGGGCCTCGCCTTCTGCACAGAGCAGTCGCGCGAACAGCTCGGCCAACGACCTTCGAAGGTATGCAAGGTTTCAACAGTGCAAATTCATGTATCATTACCTGGACCCCAAAAGCACGTAGAGTAATAGCCGTTTGTGGGTTTTGGGCCATTATTTTACCTACTTTGGGGGTTTAGGTAGGGCTCTTTATTTTCACAATAAGGGAAGTCCAAAAGTATCCCAAATCGATACCGAGTCTGGGGCTTGGGGTTTCGGGAGTTGAGGCTGCACTCAGGTTTCCAAGACACCCGGACAAACAGAAAGAACAAACCCTAAACCCTGAACCCTAAAACTTGACACCCGGAGCCCTAAATCTCAAGCGACCGCTTCCCAGGTGACAGCCTCAGATGAATCCGATCCAGGAATTCCGTCAGCAGCTGTTCGGGACCGCGCTGACGTAGGTATTCCAGGACCTCCACTGAGTTCTCTGGGGCTTCCGGATGGTAGAGCTGTCCCGAAGCCCTAAAACCTAAGCCTGAACTCCGAACTTTAGGGTTTAGGCTTTAGGGTTTTAGGGTTTAATTAGGGTTTCGGGTTTAGGGCTTAAGCCTTAACCGCCTTAACCGTTGTTCTAGAGCTTGGGGCTAGGGCTCCAGGTCATCCAACCCTATACCAAGCCTTGAGAACCCTCTGACACATGAAAAGTAGCTTTGCAAACACACCCTAACCCTCCAGGTACCTACTATATAGGGTCCCAGGGGCTCTAGTACCCTATATAGTAGGTACCTGGGGGGTTAGGGACAAGCATATAATCATCCCAGAACCCGTTTTGAGGCCAACTGATGATCATGCTCCTGGGGCAGGGTCTATTACCAAGTCACTGCCTTACAACTCAAGTGTTTTGGACCAAGGATCTGATCTGCGGCTCAGTGCCGAATCTGAAGATGATGAACCCAAGTGACAAGGACGTCAAAACCAAGTATTTTTTTTCTGGAATCCCCTTTAAAAGCGTTCCTTATAACCCAAACACCGGGTTTTGATGTTTATCTGCTTCTCTGGCGCAAGGGTTGGGAACGACCCGAAGCCCCCGACCTCTTTCTGGTGCTTCGACATCAGGGCTGCAGCCGTCCGCGCAAAGTACCCGGCCAGAACTGGGTTGACCTGCTGAAAAACGCAGGGGTTCAGGGTTTGGGGGGTTTACCCAGAGGCCCCTAAGTAGTTCGTTTTTGGGATTACCTTATAGGAGTCTAAATATAAACCATCAAAAGGAACTACTTAGGGGCCTATGGGTAGGGTTCTCAGGGAAATGGCGCTGTAGTAGTCGGACTCCAGTGCTACTGCTGATGCTGCTCTTGGTTGTGACCATTCTTGGCGCTGCGCCCTGTCACAACGGCAATTTCCAAATCTTAAGTCCCCACAGACCCTGAGGTCATAAACGCAAGCTCTAAACTTCATCCCCTCCAGTTAAACCGAAACCGGAAGACGTCGGGTGCCTCGCTGGGAGCTGTGCTGCTGAGGAATCCCCACAGCAGCTTCATGGCCTCTGCAGTGCGTGAGTTTACAGCAGCCTAAGCCCTTAGGCCCTTGAAACAGCATCCTTTCATCTTTAAACTGCCAGGGCCTTGTTACTTGGATCCTTAGACAATAGAAATCATGAAAAGCTTATCAGGAGAGGGGTGAATTGAAACTCAGGGACTCAATTTGCAGCATACCCCAAAAAGTTGGAAATCGGATTAAGGACAACTAGTGCTGGGATGCCCTATACATTACTCTTAAGGATTGATGCTGTTGGGTTTCCGACCTTGAAGCTTCTCTTTGTATGTTGGAGGATATGAGTTCAGGGCTCAGGCGATGTGAGTTTATGATCGAGCTTTCGGACGACCGAAATGCAACACCCGACAAACTAACCCTTAAACCCCTGTACTTGCTGAACCCCAAAGCCCTGATTCCCAAACCCTAAACCCTAATTCCTAAACCGAAACCCTAAGCCCTAAATCCTAAACCCGAAGTCCCAAACCCTAATTAGACCCGAAACCCCAAACCTTTAATCCTAAGCCGAAACCCTAATTCCCAAACCCTAAAGACCCTGCATCCTGAGACCGAACATCTTGCGCAAGCCTGAGGTTGTAGCTTTCCCAGAGAGCCCAATACTCCTTAATTAAGGAATATACCTTAAATCATAATATTAAGGCCACTATGATTTAAGGTATATTCCCTTAATTAAGGGGTATTGGGCTCTCTGGGTTCGGGGTTCTGCAGGTGCTTGCAGGCTCTTGGGAACTTTGGCCCTTTCGGGCTGATAGGGCTTAGGGTTTAGGGCTTAGGGTTTAGGGGGGTAGGGGTTTAGGGGTTTAGGGGTTTAGGGTTTAGGGCTTAGGGTTTAGGGTTTAGGGGTTTAGGAACAGGACCCTAAAAGGGACCCTAACTTAGAGAATTACCCACACAGCCGCACCCCGAACACGAAGCATAACCCCGAACAGTGAAACAAACCAACTCGAATCTTACAGCCTTGCCATTAAGACCTTTGGATTTACCTAGACCCTTAAATGTAGTACCCTTTTTTGGTTGCCTGAGTTTCTTATTATAGGATCCTAACCATAAAATAGGTCATCCAAAAAAGGTACTGCATTTAAGGGTCTAGGTAGTGTTCAGGGAATGTAGACCTTGCCAGTACATAGCCTTGAGGCCGAAACGCTCACACCTGAACCTCCAACCCCCGACACTCAACGGTTTAGGGTTTAGGGTTTAGGGTTTAGGGTTCCTAGATACAAACCCGGAACTCAACTCCCTAACACGCCAAATCCTTCTTTACTGTACCTTAGAATGAATACCAAGCCCCCAGAACCACAAAGCCTCAAGCGCCTGGAGAGCAAGCAGCCCCTACACAACTCTGTCAAATCCACACATTCTTGTAGGCACCCTGTCCAAGACGCGAAAAATTATGGCAGCGCAGGTCCCCAAACGTACTAGCGAAACCCAGGAGCACAGACACAAATGCTTCAAGGTTTAGGGTTTAGGGGTTTAGGGTTTAGGGTGCCGGTTCAGGGCTTGGGCTTCAGAGTTTGTGGCTTCTCCCAAGTACTGCCAGGATTCAGGAGCACAACCCAAATCCCTGTGCACAGAGCACGGCCACCATGCAAACTCTAAACCATAAACCTACACCCCATCGTGTGCACCACAACTAAACCCTAAACCCTAAACCCTAAAACCCCAAAGCTCTAAAACCCTAAACCCTAAAACCCTAAACCCTGCGTTTCAGGAACCTTTTGCACTCCAGCCGACCCCCGACCTCGCAGCTTTCCGGATTGACGAGGAGCTCCAAGAACTTCAGCGGCCCGCCTGGCATTGGCATTCTTAGGGGTTTAGGGTTTAGGGTCTAGGGTTTGGGGTTTAGAGTTTATAAATAACAACAGTCATATTAACAGCCATGTTATAAACCCTAAGGGTCCATGTACCCAAATAGTATATACTTTGGCCTTCAAGTAGTCCCTATATAAATACTTTGGGGACAAAGTATATACTATTTGGGTACATGGACCCTTATGGAAATAAAACAGTCATATTGACGGCAACAACAACAGCAACCCTTAGTAGAAGTAATGGTGATGATAATTCATTTTATTGTTAGTGCTGCTAGTTTAAGCTCGCACTATTGTCAATAGTATTGATGATGTTCGTGTTCTTGTTAGCTATATGGTTACACTTCCACTTCTACTTCCACTTCCACTCCCGTTTCCACCATTGTACTGCTGCTGCTACTACTTACTACCACTACTCCTCCTCCTCCGACGACGACGTCCGCAGCCACTTGTACTCCTGCTGCTACTATGAGGATGATGGCGGCTACAAAATTGATTACGACCGCGATTCTTGTTCCGTTGTTCCCATATATTCTGAATGCTAAGCTTTGAAGGGGCCGAAACTGAGTTTAATAACGAACCCTAAACCCTAAACCCAATACGGAAAGGAGCCTCGAACAGGTCAGGTCTCGAACCTGGAACTCCAAAGCAAAAGCCCTAAGCCCCAGACCGCGACCCAAAACTTTCAACCAACAACAACACTAATCCCCTAAACCCTAAGCCAACAACAAGAAAAGCCGGTAGACCCCCGAAAGAACCCACAAACAACACAAACCCCTGACGCTCTGGTACCCTGAATCCGAAATCCCCGACTTGAGATTCCAATTGGTGCCACTGATTACTTGGAGTTTTGGGGGTTTTGGGTTTAGGGTTTTAGGGTTTAGGGTTTCGGTTTTGGGGGTCTTGGCTGAGGCTGAGTGGGAGAGAGCAGCAGAATCGTTCTGCAGCTCCCATGAGACCGCTGTTCTAAATCACCGCCCCTACTGCCTCTTCCCAGTAGCCAGCAGCGTGCTCCAAATGCTAACCGTAAACCCTAAACCCTAAGACCCTAAACCCTAACTATCCTAAGCTCAGGTACCTGATCATTAGGTAGCGTGAGGCCCTTGAAGTTCTGGGAGTTCCGTCAGAGCTACACCTCACAAGCGAACAGTATTCTGCGCAACGCTGACCGGTCGGCCTCAAGGTGCATAGGGTTTCAGGGTGCACCCATAGGCCCCTAAGTAGTTCCTTTTCGGGATTACCTTATAGGATTCTAAATATAAGCCACAAAAAGGAACTACTGAGGGGCCTATGGGTAAGCCCTAAACTACCTTTTGAGGGTTCCTTATTATGGTTTCTATATATAGTTCCTTAAAAAGGTAGGTCTTTTCGGTTACAGGTAGGCTTTAGGGTTCAGGACTTTAGCGTTTAGGTAGTTCAGTCTTCAGGGTTTCTGTAGATGCAAGCTAGGACGAGGACTGCTGCGGCTGCTGCGACTGCTACCACGACAACGACTACGCTGCCCTTCATAATTAATAATGCAAAAATGTGAGAAATGCCAATAATAATGATAAAATGAAAGCATTATCATAGAAGTAGTAATATGAAACAATCATGAAAAGTGTTCGGCTGCTGCAGTTTAGTTGCTGTACGGACCTCTAAGGAGGGACCCTCACATGAATAGATCTAATGCCGGGAGCACATGTGATCAGCTCCACTGCCACGAAGGGATAGCGAAAGCAGCGGGCACACGGCGCCTCGGGAGGATTTCACGCAGGGTCTTGAAAAAAGGGCTCTAAACGTCGCGGATGTAGCGGTGGCGGATTTTGCGACGGGTATAGGACTCATACTGCACTGCTGAATTTAAACGTTGTATTTTTGTGCAAAGCTGGCGCCCAAATGCCCGCGTGGGCTCCTAAGCCCTAAACAAGAACTTACTTGTCCAGTATCCTAGGGGAAGCACATGCTAACCTTTGGGATTGTATATAGGGTTATGTATCGCTAAAGGTTATGTACCCGACTACTAAGCTTTGCCAAAAACCTAATTGAGCTCAGGGCCTCGGACTTGGAGCCTATGGTCTTGGGTTTAGGGTTAGGGTTCACGGTTTCGGGTTTAGGGTTAGGGTTCAGGGCTTTGGGGTAAGGGTTTAGGGTTAAGGGTTTAGGGCTAGGATTCAGGGCTTAGGGGTTAGGCGTTAGGGTTTAGGCTTCCGGCTCGGAGTTTCGGCTTTAATGTAGACAGCTGACTATCGGGGATCCTGATGTAGGGCCTCTGGAAAGAAAGGGGGCTTCATCAATCAGGGTCTACGTTGCGGCTTGGTTTAGGGTTTAGGGTTTAGGGTTTAGGGCTTGGTTGTCGTCAAAAAGAACTGGTACTCCTCGCGCAAGAAGGCTGGCTCCAGAGCGGACAGCCTTTCTACTATCAATCCCCATCAGGAACTAATGATCCCTCCGCGAAATGTCAAGAGGAGCAGTCATTGTATCCAGGGAGCCCAATACCTCTTAATTAAGGAATATAGCTTCAATCATAATATTAAGGTCCCTATAATTTAAGGTATATTCCTTAATTAAGGAGTATTCGGCTCTCTGGGAAGCCACAATCGTTGCGGGAGCCCTCGATGTGCAAACTCAAAGGCTTGTCTTGCCCTGGCCCCCCAGGTACCTACTATATAGGGTACTAGAGCCCCTGGGGCCCTATATAGTAGGTACCTGGAGGGTTAGGGTTTGACTTCACGGGTAGCATTCCAGGCGGCATTCTGGGCTTGAGTGACGGGGTCAGAAGCTGAGAATGCCTCCCTTACTCGGCTTGGAGCGCTGCCATCGCCTGTCCGGAGCAGGAGATTGTGGAATGGGGAGCGATGAGGGTCCATTTCCCTTGGAGTAATCAGCCTGATGTGCTGCGATTCAGTAACCATCATCAACGTCCAGTGGGTGTTCCTGACCCAATGTGCAGCCATCGTCCATCTTCTGCGGCTGTCAGCTGATGTGATACGGGGCGGATTTCCCCCGGATCTGACCAACACCGCCTGACCGTGGCTGGTAAGTAGCACTGGCACGCCGTGTGTTAAAAGGTCGTAACCGTTCCATGGATTGCTGCTGCGGGTGCGATTGGAATGGTGTATCTGTTGCACAGTTGCACTGGGTCCAACCTGCTGCAGTGTGTTGCTCATTGGGCTCCAGCATCGCCGCGAAGGCGACCGAACACCTAAACGCCAGCTCACCACACTCTAGACCAGCAGGACCTCTGCCTTCGGAGATTTCATGAACTTGAAAGGCCTCCCGCAAACCATCCTACAAACCCCTTGGAACTCTTATGCCAAGTACCTCGGGTTCGATCCGTGTCTCACCCCTTGACCAGGCGTTCATGCGATGGCGTGCATGATCGGGTGGGGATTTTAAGCCCCTCAAATGGATCAGACTCCCCATAAGCGGAGATGCTTGGACCGACAAGGGCCACAAATCTCACCCTTGCCTTAAGACCACCGTTACCTTTCTACTTAATGTAACCATGCATGCAAATCACTTGCGAAACCCGCAAACAACCCCAAAACCGCTGAACCCTAAACCCCTAAATCCCTAAGGCAATGCGACACTTCAACACGTAGGCCCGGTACATCTGCTGCTGGCTCCAGGGTGATGAACTGCATAAGTGCCTCTTGTTCACCGGGAGCGGGGGGGGGGACGGGGGCCGGGGTGTGGATTTAGGCCTGCTACAAGCCTGACTAATCTGATTGGGGCTTTGGGTGCCCCTTCTATATGGTTACCGTAGTTGTATCGGGGAACCCTCAGGGATGGTGTTACTGGGAACCCTAAGAGATAGTATTACTGCTTGTTGCGAATCTGAAGAACCTGAAGGTCAACAAGTGCATCCGCTGAACGCATCTGTTACGAACCAGCGAGCCCGCAACCGTGTATGTCATCCGTATGTGGGAAGTGAGCTTGCCCTCCTCTTTGCGCTGAGGGCTCTGACATGATACGGCTTATGGAAAAATCCCGCATTGCCCATGTAATAAGGAATATACCATAATTCCCATAGTTTAGGGTCCTGAAGGTAATGCAGCATTTATATCATCAACAGTAATCATCAACAGTAGCGGCGCTCCGTGCTTGCAAATGCTAGAAAACCCTTTGAGAAGCCCGGCTGCCCACGAAACCGAAAAAGTCTTGCTCAGAACTGGCAAGGACTGAGAAACCTGAGGTAAACCACGAGGTTGCTGCTTGCACTAAGTAGGGTTTTGGGGTTCCTTTAAAGGTTCTATAAGGGCTACTGTAAGGGTTTGGGGTTTAGGGGCTTGAATAATTAGAATAGGGCTTTGAGATTTATTCTACTATCTTAATATCGAAGACATGTCCATTGGACCCGATGCGGGTCCTGCTGTTGAAGAAGAATTCAGGTATAGTGCGGTTGGACGGTGATCGTGTGCTGGTCGGTGAGGGCTGGATGGTCCTGCTGTCGCTGCTGCTGCAGCCTCTGATGTTCTTGATCTAGATTATGATGATGATGAAGATGATGATGATGATGACGATGATGATGATCCCTAAACCCTAAACCCGATGATGATGATGATGACGACGACGACTGTTTCTCATCATCATGACGGCTATTATCTGTTGACAGTTTCGGCCCCGAAACTTCCCCGAACAGAGAAAGAGGTTTAATCTGAGTCGCAGGGGCAAACGGGCCGAGGAACCTACATACTTTAGGGCTTTAGGGCTTTAGGGTTTGGGGTTTTAGGGTTTCTGAGGTCTGCCGCCTAAGCTCTAAAACCGAAAACCCTCAGCATAAACGATCGCGCATCCGCCTGGATTGCATCTGGCTCGGACAGCCTCGCCACCAGGCGAGGGTTGCCGGTCTTAAACTCCTGCCGGACTAAGGTGTGGCGATTCGAGACGCAAGGTTGAGGTCGTGGGGTTTCATCTGTAGGACCCTGCTGGGAAAACTCTGGTTTCCACAGAAGCAGGATCTAGAAGAACACACAAAGCAAGCGAACCTCCCAAACCGGAAAGGCGTAAACATCAACCAGAATGCCCGATGCTTGGCCCTACGATTTGGGAGATTGAGTTTCACATCCCAACGATGGCAGCCTCGAAGCACCAGAAAAATAACTGCCGCGGTTTAGGGTTTAGGCTTTCGGGGCTTAAGAGAAAGATCGCCTGCCATGCGCAAAAGCAAAATCCGCCAATGCAAACTGGGGAACTCGCATGCTTATGGATAGTTTTGGGGTTTAGGGATTGTAATATGGCTTAGGGCTTAGGGTTTAGAATAGGGATTAGGGTTTAGGGATTATAATATGGCTCAGGGTTTAGGGTTTATAGTAGGGCTTATTAGGGTTTACAATAGGGCTTAGGGTTTAGGGTTTGAGGGTAATTCGTTGTCGAAATCAAAATTCGCCTCGGCCCCGGCCGAAGCGGTCAGAGGTTCCTATTCAAAGTGGCCCTCTTTGGGGGGGGGGGGGTGGGGGATTCCTCTGTGTGAACCCATAAATGAGCCCCAAGGTCTGGCAGTGAAGTTCCGCCTCGTAGCAAAAGCCCCAGACCTGGCATCATGTCTTCCTCCCAACATACGGCCAGGCCGAGGCGGACGACGCGCAGCGTTTAAAATTAAGGTCTCCTTTAAGCTCCCAAATGCTAGGGTGCCGTATTAAGAGTTGAATTTACATAGGGCTCCCCAAAAGGACCATGATTTTGACAATTGCCCATATATGAGCTAGTGGCAGCTAGTGACCGCATGCGATGAACAAGCGTCAAGGGCTTAGCTGTAAACTAGTAACGCAGGGGGTCCACATACACGGAATTAGGTCCAAGAAAACCATCCCAATCACGGTTTGGGGGACCTAATTCCAAAATAGTAGTATATATGGACCCTCTTAGTAACTGACAGACATCCTACACCACCGTTGTAAGACGGAAAAAACGGTGTTCATAAAGCTCAGGATATACAGCCAATGCTGACCATGCACACGAAAGCCCTAACCTAAACCCCAAGCATCCCTAAACGCGGCTTAACCCCTTAACAGACTATCATTCCTTAATCTAAACCCTAAGCATCCCTAAACGCGGGTTAACCCTTAACAGACGATCATGTCCTTCATCTAAACCCTAAACATCCCCAAAGCCTCAACTCTTTAAAGGGATCTATAGTGGTTCCTTTATAACAGACGATCATGTCCAGGAACCCAAAGAGTCCTGGATGACATCCTCCTCATCGAGAAGTCCCTGCAGCAGGGGCCGAAACTGGTTCTCAAGCCCTGACTTCCTCGACACTACGACCTAAAATGCTAGAACCATCTAGAACATCTTACAAAACCCCAGAGCGGTCTCTATTACATCTATCCCTCAGCCTTCGCAGACCTTGCTCTAAGCTACGACAGTATGCAGAGTTGCCCGGAGACTGCCATTGACTGTGAAAAAGTCTTTGAGGCTAATACTGCCAGGGTTTAGGGATTAGGGGTTTAGGGGTTTAGGGTTTTAGGGTTTAGGGGGTATAGGGTTTAGGGTATCAAGGGCCTCACAAGGTGGGACGAAGGATCGCCGGGTGCCATGACTACGACACATGCGAGACAGGTTCTCGAAGTCCTGGCTGTTTGAACCTGCTTTTCTAGCGAAACCAATGCGAACAGCAGCATTTCCTACACGTGTCAAGCGCGCTTTGCCGAGATGTTGCTCTTCCAGAACTGACTCGGACGCTCTTGGGCACAGTACCTGGGTGAAGGTTGCTGTGGAGAAACAGATAAAATAAAGTCACGAGGCTGGCAGGTGAAGAAGCCAGGAAAAACAAGAAAGATTGGGAACTGGCAGAAGCCACTCAGCGAAGCCGCTTAAAGAGGCCAGCAGCGGGACGTCCACAACACAAGCAGTGTACCATAGGCCCCTAAGTAGCTCCTTTTGGGAATTACCTTATAGGATTCTAAATATAAACCATAAAAAAGGATCACCTTATAGGATTCTAAATATAAACCATAAGGATTACCTTATAGGATTCCAAATATAAACCATAAAAAAGGATTACCTTATAGGAATTCTAAATATAAACCATAAAAAAGGGTTACCTTATAGGATTCTAAATATAAACCATAAAAAGGATTACCTTATATAGGATTTTAAGTATAAATCATAAAAAGGAACTACTTAGGGGCCTATGGGTAGACAAGGAAACTGCAAGCCACGGGCTCATGTGGGGCTTACGGGGATGTAGGGCTGCAGATTCCTCAGATGTGAAAGACCCAGAGAGCCGATACCCCTTAATTGAGGAACATACCTTAAAAATATAGGGCCCTTAATATTATGATTTAAGGTATACTCCTTAATTAAGGAATATACCTTAAGTTAAAGGCCCTGGAGGTCTACGAAAGTGTGAAGTAGGGAAGGGTCGAGTCTGTAGGATGTAGTAACGTAGTATACAGAAGGGTCGGCCAAAAGGTGAAGTACAGAAGTCTGTAATTCTCCCCCCCTCCCCTCCCAAACCCTAAACCCTAAACCCCTAAACCCCTAAACCCTAAACCCTCCCCCCTCCCTCCCCTCCCCATCGCTAAGAAACTCCTGAAGCCTGCACCAATCCCCAAAGTCACACTCCATGGCGCCGTTGTTGCTGCAACGACAACGGTTTAGGGTTTAGGGTTCAGGGTTCAGGGTTTAGGGTTCAGGGTTGAGGGTTTAGGGTACACGAACTACCGCTACTGCACGGGAAATGGCAGCACCTATGACCGTATTCAGAACTGCATGTACAGGCAGCAGCAACCGCACCAGTGGTCATCGTAGAAAAACAAAACAATCATCAAGGTCCTCAGCCGATGGCCAATTCAGCAAAGAAGCCGCAAACCTTGATGGCGTAGGGAGTAGAACAAACTTCACATACTGGAGATCCTAGTACAACCGGCAAGAGAAACAAGAGCCATAAAGTTCATGAGAAGGATTCCACGATTTGGGTTTCGCACTGAGTCCTCCGAGCCCTGTAGGGTATGTCAAACTTTAAAAAGACTTCCGCATCAGGTCGTGCTACAGGCCTCTATGCTGCAGTTCGGCGTCTGCAACTTCTCCTCCAAAGGCGAAACCTTCGACGAGCCAGCTGTCACGAGGGCTGAACGGGTTTCACATGAAACCTGCGGCGGGACTCTGCTTGCAGTTGGAAAATTAGGGCCTGGGGCTTAGGTTAGAGTTTCGGGTTCTGGGGGTTATCAAGGGTTGCAGGGTTTCTGTCTAAACCTCTTCATACACCTCAAAGTCCGCAATGTGGGGCCTTCGCAATTAGCATAGGGTGTTGGGCCCCATATAGTTTCATTGTAATACGGACCTGTAGAAGCCGCCAGAACGACACCATCCTGAACAAGATCATTCCAAACCCCCGAGCAGCCGCGAAAAAACAAAAAAACTCTCCAACTACCAAGATCAGCCCTCATTAGGCTAGGGTTTTTTCTTTTTAAAGTGTGGTGGCCCTTTCACTCCGCAGAACAAAGCTCAAAAGCCCGCCAAAGCTGGGTCTAGGGTTCAGGGTCTAGGGTTTGCTAAACCTTGAGCAGCAAACTCCCAACTACACGAACCCCTATGAATCTAGCTTCTCAAACTCAAGAGCAATGCCGCCTCTTGGGCTGCGCCGCCCCCAAAGGTGGCCCAGAAGGAACCACCGCCATCAGCGGCCATGAGCAACCTGGGCAATTCCAAACCCTGAATAATATCGGTAATTATTTCGGCATCCACCTTAAAATAGTAGCATTCTATAAGCTTCCCTTTAGAATCCCTTGAATCCCTTGTGCCCCCCCCCCCCCCTGGAACCACCCTCCCTTCAGGCTCCCATAACTGCCCATGTACGCAGGTCCAAACCAAAGCCATACTGAACTAACCGTAACACCTATGAAGACTTAAACTCTTGTGCAAAAACAGGCCCTTCGCACCCTTGACGCTAAACACCTAAAACCCTAAACTCTTCATCCGGGAGTGTTTTGGGAACTATCTCTCATCCAGGACGCCCGGTCGGGGACTATCTATGCATCTATCGACCTATCTATCTGCCCACGTAGCTATCTAGTCGAGTCTAGTCTAAACTCATCCAATCCATATAGCTTAGAACTCATCCAAACAAATCAAAACCAATCTAACCTAACCTAACCTGAACAAATCTAATCTAATCCAACCTCATCTGACCTATCTCTCACATCTGTCAATGTTTCCATCCGTATCTAAATCAACTCTATTACTTAATCTGTCTGTCGACCTTTCTATCTGTCTATCTCTCTGGCCTATCTGCCCGCTTGACTGCCTGCCTGCCTGTCTGTCTCTGTCTTTCCATATGTCTGTCTACTTGCCTGTGGTTCTATCTACCTATCTGTGCCGGGCATCCATCTGTCTACCTGTTGGTGGACACCCCCGCCCCCCTTCCCGTTGCCTCAATCCACAGATACCCCCTCAAGCACCACTTAAATCCCACGGATTTGGAAGCCCCTTTGGTTGAGGAGTGCAGGTTTACAGCGTTCGGTCTTGAGGCTTTGGGTTTGGACCAAGAAAGACCCCAGCAAATCAAGCCGGGACACAGAAGGCGATGCGGCACGCTGGCCCAAACCCGTCCAGTTTTAACTGGATGGGGAGCTTAACCTCAAGCTCCCAAACCCTAAACCCT
>CAJNJA010019144.1:0-10331 GCA_905231915.1 Symbiodinium necroappetens
GCTACTGCAGGTTCAACGACTACTACGATACTGCTTGACAATGGGGATGGCCTCCCGCAGATCCTCCAGATAAAGCTCCGGCTTTCCATTCACGAAGTGCTGCTTTCGAGCTCCATTGGCTCCACGGCCGACCAGTCTCAGAATGATACTGGTTTTGTCCCTCTTAAGATTCGGCGCCAAACCATGCGACCGAAAGAGTGACACAATAATGGAGCTTGCTCGCTTGGCTCGTTCAAGTAGTTGATCAGCACTGTCTCCTTCAAGAGCCCAGGCGCTGTCATCGGCCCAGGTGGTATCCCAAGCTGCCTGAGGCTCATCGTCCAACTCGGTCGCAAAGGGGCCGCATTGCTCATCCCATGGTAGCTGGTGGTTCAACCCTTCTCCTTCCAACAGTTCATGAACTTTGTAAAGGATCTTCGCATAAATAAATGCAAAAAGGGTATCAGCCCACGAGGCTCCCGGCCTCGATCCAGCACGGGATGTGCACACCTGTTGTCCATCAGCAAATCTGGTAACGGCCCAAGTATGCAGGTGGAAATCCCGAACCGTAGAGCAAATGACCTCGGGCACTTCAGCCTCCCGCAGCATACCGCCAGAGGTCACCAATTGCTGTAGGTCAGCAATATCTTCGCTGTCCAAGCCAAACCGCACAAACAGGGCCTCAATCGTACGGTCAAGTCGGATATCACCAACCGCCAGCTCACGGATCAGTCGATAGTAGGCAGCCTTACAATCAACGAAGATTATGGCTGCTGATTTTCCAAGCCTTCGACATCTCCGCAGATGCTCTGCCACAAAGAGCGAGGGGAAAAGTATTGGCGTGTGTCGCTTCGATCCACAGTGCAGCGGGTGAAGGAAAGATTGCACCTCCGTCTGAACCTTGGTCCGCGCCAATCGATGTAAAGACTTTCCCAGAAAACTGGAGATATACAGGCTGCGGTGGTTGCCTGTGTCCCATGTCGGCCCAGAATTTTTGTAGGCCTCAAACAGAACCCCACCCCTCCACTGAAGTGGCTGGTGGGCTGTTAGTAGGGCCTTCATGTAGAGAGGCTGCATCAACTGGGCCATCGCAGCAGGTGCATTGGAAAGCATATCACTTGGTATGGAGTCCAGCCCTGCCGCTTTCCCCTTGGGTACTCGCCTGAAGACTCGCTCAATGTCGATCGTACTCGGCAGCAGGTGCCACTGCCAATCTCCTGGGCTGGGATAATTCCATTGGCCAGCTTCACTGATCAGCTGCTTGGTCGTGATCACCTCACCTTGTTCCTGATCCCCGAAGAACCGCAGCCAGATGTTGTCGCGGTCCTCAGCCGAGGCTGCTTGTTGTCCGGAGACCGGATCCAGGAGTCGTGGCAAGGGGCGTCCAATCGGTCGTTTGGCACGACCACCAATCCCAGCTTTCCGTGCTCGTTGCAGAATGTCTGCAACTCCTTGTTTACCCTCAAGGGCGATGCCATGCAAGAACTTGTCCTTGGCAGCTGCAATCAGTCGCTTGATTCGGCTGGTCTTAAACTTCACGGCACTTGCCACAATGTCGTACAGGAGGCACTGTTTCTTGATACCACCTGTCAAGTCAGACTCCGCACGACCACACCACTGGTAAAAGGCCGAATCTCTCAGCCAACATATCATCTGCCTCCTCTGTCGGGTACGGCTTTTGAGGGCGTTTTTGGCATCCCGTAGTTGCCAGACCTCATCAGGGATATAAGAGGCCCTTGCCCCAGAGGCATCGGTTGCGAAGTGTCGCTGTAGGCAATCGACCAAATGATCCTGCACTCGTTGGCAGTGGTCGTCGGGGTGTGTGGCCTAATCCGGGTGGACAAAAGAGCAGCAAGCCTCTTTAATGATCTTTCGCCCCTCCTCAGTGGCCATCTTCGCTCGGTCAAAGGTCGGTCTCCACAGTCGGCCTCGACCTCCTCCATCACCGAGCTCGCCTTCAAGGGTCAGCACAGAGAGCCTGTGATCCTCATTGGGGCTGCCATTGTCAAAATCCATTCTGACTTCGCTGTGTGCTGCATGCACCCTGAGTCTGCCACCAACACACAGGTAATCTATCCTGCTTTCCACCCCCGAAGGGTGGCTGTAGGTGCAAGTTTCTCCCCGATGTAGGCTCTCAAAAGTGGCTGGGACCCAAACACCCGCGATTGCCAGGGCCTCCGCCCATAGGCGTCCTGTGGTATCTGCTTCCCCGCATTGGAGGTCTCCACTGACAGTACCATAGTCCGTCGGGATCCGTCCATTGAGGTCAATTCCACAAAGAAGGAAATGGACCCGCTTGAGGCGGCTCAGGAACCCTCCAAATCTGTTAATGAAGGCATCTCTTTCTGCAGGGTGGCCCGAGTGGGGGCAGTGTCCAGCCAGAAAAGCAAATTTGTGTTGGCCGCGCCGAACAACAACCACCAGCGTACGGGGGTCTTTGTGGGGAATCTCCACATCCTCCTCTCGGATCTGCACCGGAGATCCATTGACCGACCAGGCCCCAAGCTTCTGATGGAACCAGATTGCCACACCGAAGTGCCGGCACGCCTCTGTTTCGAGGCGATAGTAAAGCTTGCTCTGGCATTGGCCTTCGTGGCACTTCGTCTCCTGCAGGAAGGCCAACGTGATGCCCATGTGGTCAAGCTGCTCCTCTATGTACTTCCTGTGGCCAGCCAGGCCCTGAATGTTGATGGAGCACGCCCGAATCTTCAAGACATCACACGGGCCTTGTCGATTGTCCTCATTCGGGGCAACAGTCGGCACCAATTTTTTTTTTTGAAGTAGGAATGGTCTGAAGTCCTGCTCACCCCAGACCACAGCTCCATTTTGGATCTGCATCGATCCATTCCGGGCCACCTGGAAACCAAAGCCAGCCCAAGCCAGATCTGCACTGAGAAAGGCACGAAGTGTGTCGTGTGGTGGGGAGGGCGAACCACGTCCACCTGAGGCATGGTGCTTGGCCACCGAATCTGCCAACTCATTCCACACATTGCCTGCATGTCCTTTCACATGCTCGTACTCAATGTGAAGGCCATCAAAGTGCTGGGCAAGAAGACCCAGGTTTCTGATTCTCTCTCCCAAGCCATCAGCTGGGTTCCATAGGCCAGATGCCCCATTTCCAGCCGATAGGCAATCATAATGGATCGTGCACCAGACGGCTGGCAGAACAGTTCTCATCTGGAGTGCCCACAAGAGGGCAACAGAAAGCGCTGCTTGTTCCGCATCAAGTGCCCATGCATGAGTGGTAGGCCACTGTGACATAGCATTGCCAACCATTTGTTCACCAATCATGCCGATCAGGGCCAAGGTGGCCCCAATTTGCAGAAGCACAATAACACTGTAGCCACTGCGGTCGACACTGGCTGATCCATCAGTAAACAGGTGAAATCGCATCTCTTCACCACTCCATGGTGGCATCGACGTGGTCATAGTAGCAGCCTCCTTAACCTCCTTCTTAATGTCCTTGTCGACCGCAACCTCCTGCAAGTTGTACGTCATCCACTCCAGAGGCCACGGCGCCATCATTGCCCAAAGCTGCTCTGCCGTATGAGGAAAGGGCAATTCGGTCCTGGTTAGATCAAAGGATCTGGGCGGCAGGCAATCTGCCAGGGAAATCTGGCCACCGGCATGGGTGGCAACAGTTGGCCGCTCTGTTGCCGTTCTCCTTGGTGACCGGCTTCGGTCAACTGGCTGGGGGGGTGGAGGTCCCCTTGGTCGTCCATCGTTTGGGGGCGGTGTCCCCAGGTCCGAAAAAGCTCCAGATCGGAGGAATCAGAGTCCTCCTCAGGGTCCCCTCCAGAGTCGGGGGAGTCCATGGAAGCATCGCCATCAGTTGGCTCCACTTCTTGCATGAAGAAGACCACCACTTCTCCATCTCTCACCCGTAGGTTGTTGCTGTCCTCGATCGGATCACCGCCTACAACCACAATCTCCCAACCAGCAATTGCCGGGAATTGGATTCCCTCCAGATAGGACCCTGGGTCCAGGATGGGGTCGCCTCGTATCGCCATCCACTGGGGGAAGAAGGATATCTGACGGAGGTCCAGGAAAATGATGGTAACTTCGTCCCTTGCAAACTCAGCCTCTGAAAGGATTGCAATCGGTGCCAAGACGATTTGCCCTCCATGGGACAGATGTTCCGGTGGCTCGCCCGGAATCAAAGCCCAGCAGGGACCATCAATCTCCAACTCTCTCGCTCCTCTTTGTTCATGGCCTCCTCGGTCGGGGACATATCCAGGACAGATAACTTGATCATCAACTCCTTGATACACCACATGATATCCAGAAACTGGGTGGGGCATATCAGTGGTGGGTCGCCACATCGTCGTGTCTCCCAACCTTGGGCCCAAGTCCGTGGTGGCCCATTCGCAAACAGATCCTCTGGTCAGAATCCGGATCAGTCCGCCCATCCTTGGCGGTTGGCTTTCGGTCTCACCCAAGGGGTTGAACTGCCCATAGAGGAAGACCTCCAGATTCGAAACATCCGCCGCCGGGACCTGTGCCAGTATGTTCCTTTTGGTGACTGGTCCTTCGTAGTATATTGCAAAAGCAGAACCTCCAATCCCCTGGCAGTCAAGTACCATACAGTACTTTGCGAGCCTCTCCAGCCATCGGGGGCATAGGATGTAGCTTGCAAAATCGTCGTCAAGCTGCGGGACCGTTGGAACCAGATCTTCAAGGTTCTCGGGTAGTGTCCGGAGTGCCCATCGGACAATATCTTCCAGACGAACCGCAGTTAATGGAAAGTTAACCGCCAGGTCCAGGGCTTCCGCGACATAGAAGGGGGCCGCCACCCATACTGAAATATGGGTCGTGGGCCTTTCGTCGATGAATTGTTCAGGCGGTCCTTCAGGCAGCGGGGCTGTATAAGCCGGCTCAGGTGCCATACGAGTCACCCGCTCCAGAGGTCGCTCATCAATGGCTCGCTGCAGTGCCTGCTGTAGCTGTTCCTCCAGCGTGTCCAGTCCGCTTCTCCAGACTTCAATTGAAGAGGGACGTCGCCATTGTTGGCCATCTCCGTCATGGCCTGGGCCATCCGTAGGCACTGCCACCCCAACCGTGAGGATCGCAAAGGCCAGGAGGACCGAGAAGTGCGACGGTGGCCTTCGTCGCACCCCTTTGATGTGATTGGAACTAACCTTGGTCATAACAGCACCACATAGGCATTTCATCATGCAGAGGAGGGCAATACCATTCAATGCAGCACTGCCTGCATTGTAAGCAGATGCCCCCATACCAAGGAGGGTCCATCGCTTGCACCACAAATAGCGACGCCACACCTCAATGAAATCCAGGATGCTATACCCAACACCATTGTTCCAGAGGATGTCCACATCCTCATAGATCTCATCCATCTTCTCCTTCGCTCGCCCCTCTCTAGTCAAGGTAGAAGAGCTGTCTCCGCTGCTTTGCCGTGCCCAAAATGGGTCGTGGCATTTCCATTTGCACAACTTGCTGTCGTGGTGTCGCTGGGCGGACTCACCGAAAAAGCCACCTGATAAGCAGCAACACCACTGGCTGGGGTCGTCAAGATCTTGAAGCCATGCTCGTCCCGGGTCGTGGCTATCCTGAGCAACATACTCGCTGCATGTATCTCCGCTGTAGAACCGGATTGCCACATAGTTCTCAGCACATTCATAGGCCTCTGCAGACATACCAAAAAAGCTGCAGTCATAGGAAGACACCTTGCTGGAAGTCACTGGGCTAGGCCGAAAAGGCCCAGTGATCCAATTACTCGCATTTGCCCGGCTCGTCATTACCTGCGCTGCACCAAAGCAACACAGCATATGCACCCAGGCTGGGGAGTTTGGCTGAGATGCAACTAGCCGCCCTCCCGGTGGGACTTCGGCAAATTCCCGATCGGCATATCCTCGTCCTCCGAGTCCTGGATCTCGTTGACAGCCTCCGCCTCGGCAGCCGCTGCTCTCTTCTCTTCCAGCTTCTCGGATAGGCTGGCACGGGTAACTCTCGGCTGGGACGGTGCCCTGCCCTGGAGCTTGATATTGAGTCGTGGCTCTGGGTGCTTGTTCTTCGGCTTGCCAATCGGGGTCACAGCCACCGGCCCAAGCGGTCTTGGTGACGTCAGGTAGGGGTCGTCCACTGTCTGTCCATCCCCATATGACTTGGTCTCCTCCTCCGGTGGGGGGCGATCGGATCTGCTTGCCGGCAACGAGGCTGGCGGAGTGGTACTTCTGGTAGCTCTGGACCTCCGCGGTGGTGTCGTCTCGACTCTCTCGTCGTCTGTTCGCAAGCCCAAGGCCTGCATCATCTGGCGTTTGGCCTTGTCCTTTGCCGCTCCTCCTTGCTGAATCGCAGCCACCAACATGCCTGGGAGGCCCTCCATCGGGTCGTCCTCTTGGGCAATGAGCTTGTCCCACTCGGAGTTGATCGCCGCCCTCTGCTCCACTCCAGCATCCATCGGGGCCTGGTTGTTGGCGAAGAGGTCTTGAAGAGCCATCAAGGCCGCCGTCTTGGCCTCTTGATTCTCCTTGGCTTCCTCCGTAATGCGTCGCAGGCGGTCGTGGTACCGCCCCCGTTCCTTGATGAAGGATTGCTTGAGGCCCTCCTGGAAATTTTCCCACTTTCCAGTTGCCTCTTCTTTCTCTTTCTCGCTCCTCCTTGTTCGGGCATCGGCCTTCCGGATCGTGTTGAGTAACTTCTGGACATGGTGCATAAGGGCACCAGTGGGGTCGCTGTCCTTCTCGGATCCCTCTTGCTGGCCTGGTCGCCGTCCATCGGAGTACTGCTTCATCGGTCTCGCCTGCATCATCTCGTATGTCGGGAACCAGCTCTCCGTTTTCTCGGTTTCCCATTTCGGGTTCCAATCCTTGCCGCCACCCTTGGGATGCCAGCCAGACGCTGAGGAGGAACCACCCCACTGTCCTTTCCACGCCTCCCATTGCGGCTTCTTACCCATGTGCCTCAATTCTCGATAGGCCGGGTGGCTATGATGTGCCGCCAGCTGCCGTAGGTCAGCTAGTCGAGGCTGTTTCTGTCTTTCGCGGGCCTTGTGCACTCTTTGTCGAGCACGTGACCGCCACCGCCGGGCCTTTCGGTGCCAGGTCGGGGATTTGCCCACTCGCCGCAGTCCAATGGCGACGGGGGTGTGGCGTGCCTATCCTCGGCACTGGGGCCTGCCGGCTATAGTCGGACCCTGTGTTCCGACTTCGATCCGAGACCCTCTATATATATAGAGCGGGAGGGGGGGTGGGGGGGAGGGGGGGTGCTCCCCTCCCACAGACAGCCCAAATTTATTGGAGGAGGCGAAACTTCATCGCCGGAGCTTGGGGCTCATTGATGGGTTCACACAGAGGGGACCCCTCCCCCCCCCCGCCACGATGGTCGCTTTGCGGGGTGGGGGTCAGTGGGGAGGGGATTAAGAGGTGGGGAATAGAGGGAATCCGAATAGGAACCTCTGACCGCTTCGGCCGGGGCCGAGGCGAATTGGGGCTTACGGGGGTGTTGTCGAAAAGAGGAGAACAGATTCCCAAACGCGAGATTGGCAAAGGCTAAGTTAAAACCCCGGGGTTCCCCCGGACTCCGGATTCGTCTGGCTTTCTAAAACTCAAGGGCCCATGAACACTATCAGCCTTTACCTCGTGTTTCGAAAGATTTCGAAAACAGGGTTCACTGTAAGTGTAGCTCTGACTGGTTCTGCCGCCAAAGGAGGAACTCCCTGTCTAGCCCGGGATTCTAGACACTGAGCAGCATACCTCAACCACCACCACATATGAAGCCCGCAGCCGTTACATGTAGGGATCCTGATGGAAGAAAGCATAACTCGGATGCCTTCCGATTTGGGATGCCAGTGGAAGGGTTTCGATTTTTTCTCTTTCTTTTATTCAGCTGGGCCGAAAGGTTCATATGGTTTAGGGTTTAGGGGTAAAGAAACCACCCTGCCATGCGATGACTGGACAGAGATCTTTTGCGAACTACATGGATATGTCTCGGCAGTTCGTCAGCGAATGAGAAAGCGGTTGGAGCTCTTACTGGGGAATTGTCCAGGACTGGCTGGCGGACGTTCGAGATATATCCCCTTCTGGGCGCAGAAAAGCTGCCCGGTGTGAGTTTCGGCTGCAGGGAGTTTGAGGCATCAGACGCACCATCGGCGAAAGCTGACCAGGCCCTTCGAATGCCAAACCCGCGCAGCTCAAACCCCTGGAGAGGATTGAAACGGCACCTCGCGACATTTTGATCATTTTCCATCGCTGCAGCCCGAGAAGATCGGGCCGGAAAGCTGACCATTATAGCGAGCCTGGTCCACTGTATGAATTCTGGTCGTCTCAGGGTTTAGGGTCCATCGTCTTACACGTTTGTGTTGTAACGTGCGTTTTAACGGCGAGATGAGACAGTCATGTGCCATGGTGCGGGACCGGACCAGTGGGAAGCACACCCCGCTTGCCTCCAAATGGGCAGGAATGCTCAGATTGTCGTTTTTGAGTAGCCTGTTCCGCTGTGCGCAGCAAACACCGTCGCTCGTTTGACCACGTGAGAAAATGTTTACCCACAGTGGGGATGAGAAAGCTCAGTGGTACTCGATCATGGGTTAGCACGGTTCCACCCTAGACCCTTAGCCCTAAACCGTAGCGAGCAAGCTCGTGGGAATTGGCAAGTTTGATTTTATCCAAAACCCCTTAACCTAGTTGAGGAGAAGGGGCTTGCAGGGTTTATCTACTCTTACAAGATTTGTATGGGTTTGTATAGTTTTCTGTTTTTTAATGGGATTTCTGATTGAGAATTGTACGTTATTTCGTAAGAGAGATCCATTATAGTTTCAAGTATTCCTCAATGGCACGACGGCCGCAACGGTCTAGGGCTTAGGGTTTAGGCAACTTCCATGGACCACCACCACGGCCACAGCTAATCTCGTCGCCACTTCGAGCATAGTTGGTACCAGTCCTATCGCTGTCATGACCATGATCATGACAATCATTCAAGGGACTACAGGAGAGACCCTTGAAGGGACCCTTGGGGTTATATAGGGGCTTAAGGGTTATATAGGGTATTAGGATTAGGGGTCCCTTCTAGGGGTCCCTCCTAGTGTCCCTTAAATCATCTTGCTTCAGAGGAACCTACTCGGCCCTTGAGTAGACCCTAAGCTGTCGCATGCACCGTGCTTCTCATTTTTCGGGTCAGAGTAGCAGCCAAACCTACCCAAAGCATGAATGCCGCACAGCTACAGCTGAAGCCGAAATTCCAAAGACAAGATCATCAACGCCAGTTCTGACAAGGGGCTTCGGCTGTGGCCAAGGGGGTTAAGAGTGTGCTGAAATCCGCAGTCATCGTCTATGCGAAAGCTGAACCCCCAAAACCCAAAACCCTAAATCATAAGGACCGTTTGGGGGGGTTGGGGGGAGGGGGGCAGGGGGCCTGAACGGGTCGAAGCAGGCAGTAAAGTCCACTGACCCCCCCCCCCCTCTCCCCCCTTCACTCCCCTAAACCTCCCACGGCCTCCAGAAATCAGGCCAGATTGCCTAGGTGACTCGTGTGGTGGGCAAGCACGCAGCATTTGGCTCGCTTGCTTTGTAGATAGGTGCTGTGCCGTGGGTCGAGGTTCAGGATCGGTTAAAGGCGTAGTGCACCCTATAGCCTCCAACTCCTGCCGGAAGAATCGAAGCTCGAGTGGAAGATGTTTTCTTTGTAAAGCTTGAGTGGAAGATAGTATCTTTGTTACGCTTGCATACGATGCTATCGCGCTTTTGGACATCTGCTGCTAGTGTTGATCTTTGAACTCAGACATAGGTTCGCTGACCTCAGCTCCTCCAGCACATCGGGTCTTTTCTGGGTGCCTCGGTTGGGGCTTTTTTTTAATCATCCATTTCCGTAAGCCCCAAGAGGCCTCAGCCGCCATGGTGTACACCATGGAGACTCCCGTGGAGGCCTTCGAACGCCTACGACAGGCGCTAAATGCGTCTTGCTGCATCCAGGAGTAGGGCTTATAGGGCTTTCCTTGAAGGCTTCCTTTAAGGGTTCCTTTAAGGCTTCCCCGAAGGATCCCCTTCAGTGTTCTATTCGGGTTCCCTGGAGGGTTCCGGCGCGATTAGTTTTCATGCTGGTTGTACCACAAACCTTCAATTTGGATCCAAGGGGCTAGTTTAAATCATAGGACCCCATATGATCAAAAAGCCCTAGACCCCAAACCTTAAAACCCTAAGCCCTAAACCTTAAAACCCTAAACCCTAAACCTTAAAACCCTAAACCCTAAACCCTAAACCCTAAACCTTAAAACCTTAAAACCCTAAACCCTAAACCCTAAGAGCCCATGACCCTCAACCCGCAGCTCTTCTCTCCGTCTTGGCGTGACGGGTAAAGGTCTAGAAGAGTTCCGGGGTTATATATGTTTCTGAACGGCA
>CAJNJA010019145.1:0-10331 GCA_905231915.1 Symbiodinium necroappetens
CTACTACGACTACTACTACCACCACTGCTGCTGCTGATACTGCTAATTGCAGCTTAGGGGTCCTGCGCACTTCTGCGGCCCAGTTGCTGTCGTGGACAGGCACCATGCCGCCTCGGGTTCAATTTCTTGGTCTTAAAGGGATCATTTGGGTGTTTAGTGTACGGGTTTAATAGGGGTTTCGGAGTGTGAGGCTGAAGCTTGGGGGGCAAAAGCAGGTGCAAGCAAAAGCATGTTGGTCTCGAGACTCTAGCTTAGCGTCAGGGCGACCACCTGCATCTTTTAGGCTTTCGCGCACGCCACATGGAATCTGATTGAAACTGCGAACCCTTCCGGACAGCTTCTGCACCAAAACTGCCGAACAGCGCCCATATGCAGCCACTAAGCTTTCGGAGTTCCGAAGGCCCAGGATGAGCTTTCCCAGCTCCAGTACGCCCTCACTGCACTGGCCATTCCAAACAATGCCTGCGACAGGGCGCCGCTAGAAATATGAACATGGCGACTGCTTCTCAAGGAGCTGGCATGAGGTCGTGACTGCGTATTGGAGATCTGGGCGTTCTACAGGACATACACACACAGAGATCAGCCAAAACCCGAATTACCCTGTCTTACCACTCGCACCCGTCGGCCGGGAGCATCTAGCTAAGCTGTTCAAGGCTGCATCAATTTCATCAGTTACCTATAGGCCCCTAAGTAGTTCCTTTTTAAGGTTTATATTTAGAATCCTTAAGGCAATCCCAAAAAGGAACTACTTAGGGGCCTATGGGTACACTACTCTTCTTGCGAGCTCTGCTTGTGCCGACTCCCAGCCTCCAGCAAGTCCTGTTCCGCATGACAGAAACAGCCCCACTCGACCTTGCGCTAGCCCATCAGCTCCATACAGGGCCTTAGCAGTCTATGCATGTCATGGAGGGATGGATGGATGGATGCAGGGATGCATGTAAGTAGGTGCATGTATGCATGCATGCATGGATGGATGGATGTATGCATGTATATGTGTGTGTGACAACGAAATGACAAACAACCGAACAATCAAACATGCAAGTAGGTAAACATGCACATACATCAACAACCAAGTTCACAGTGCTAAGCAAACACACATCTGTTCGAAAATGTGTAGTGGCATAAATACATAAACATAAATATACATATTTTATAAATGAATACATAAATACATGAACATATATATATATGTATACAAATAAACACACACACACATATATATATATATACATATATTCGTGTAAACGTAAACAGACAAACAGATAGATAGGTCGATCGATAGATCGATAGGCGGATTGATATAAACAAAAATCTAGATAGACATAGATAGAGATATAGGTACAGATATAGGTACTGATATAGATATATGATATGAATATAGTTGTAAAAAAAGACATAGGTAGAGGTATAGATATAGTTATGTATGGATAACGAAATCGATTTAGAGACATATGTATATAAGTATAAACAGATAGATAAATACACGTATTTATATACATATATATATATATAGATAGATAGCTAGATAGATAGATAGCTAGCTAGCTAGCTAGGTAGGTAGGTAGGTAGGTAGGTAGATAGATGGATAGATAGATAGATAGATAGATAGTGTGTGTATATACATATATATACATGTATATGTGTGTGTATGTGTGTGTGTGTGTTGATGCTCGTGTGTGAGTGGCACAAACTGCAGGACAGCACTGAGAGCCCGGCTGAAGCCTCACCATCATTTACCAGGGCAGTCACGCAATCGTTATCGACCTCGGCGGGGTCAGAACATGTGCGGTCTCTTCGTTAAGCTAGCTTACATCCTGTCAGAGTGCAGATGCTGTGCACTAGATATGAGGCCTTCTGCAGTGGGCGGTCTATGGTAGACGCTCTGATGCACAGTGCATGCCACATGCCAATACACTACCTGTAACCAGCATCATGCTTGCAAGTATGGATATGTGAACATATGAAATGGTACAGTATGATGTCCACCTCAGAATAACTACGATTTACTCCGCAATGTGCTGTGATCTCTGTCCCAGAATACACTGGACCTTCGCTTAGCATTGCACTGTTTCAAGCCACGTGCTGCATTGTCAATGCGATGTGAAGTCAAAGCCGTATTCTCCTACGCAATACAGCCCATTGTTTCACTTCGCATGATCAACGATCCCCAAGGCATCCTAGAGCCGTAAACAGGGTTTAGGGTTTAGGGTTCAGGGTTGAGGGTTTAGGTTTAGGGTTTAGGGTTTAGGGGGTTTAAGGGCTTTGCTAATCCCAAAGCCCCATGACACTAAAGCCTATGTCCTAAACCTGCGGCTTTTGGGTTTTAGTGCGCAAGGCAAAGGGTCTGTAAGCATGTCAGCCATGGCAGTGTCAAGATGGGTCTGCTGTGCAAGGCATTTTTGAGAAATGCATTCCATAGCAACCTGCCTTGAGCCCTCATGTTAACTAGACCACAAGAGCTGTGTTGTTCATGCAGGGGTATGTTCGGAGTTGTGCACAGCTGTCACGAGTCACAGTTCGACGCCGTCGATGACGGGGCACATGGCCTAAAAGAAGGAATCTCCGTGATGAGAAATAGTGACGGAGTAGGAGGCTGACACATATGATTTGTGCGACAAACGCTCATTTTGCTGCTGATTTGATCATAGGACCATGGGACGTTGAACGGCTGACTTGATCGATGATAGACCAGAGCCTTAAACCAAATGATCGCGGATTCTCCTGAACACGGAACTTGTTCACACGTTCTACATGAAGCTGTTTGATGCAGTCTGACTACAAAGCATAAGTCAGGAATGATAGCGATAACAACCCGGACCGACACATGACGAGCTTCCATTTGCTTCCCAAGCCTCTGTAAACGAAACAACGGATTGCGAAGCTTGGAGGGGGCTGGAGGTATGCACTGCATGCACTGTTTGGAAATTCGAGCGCCGCCTGTGCGATTGTCTGAACCCCTTACCCCCAAAGGACTGATAGTTTAAGGCTTTCGGGCCCAAAGTCCCTATTATATAAGGCTTTTGGTGCTAAGGGCTAGTAAACCTAAACCCTAAAGCCCTAAAGCCCTAAACCCTAAACCCTAGTATATAAGGCTTCTGGGCTATTTTGATGCTACGGGAACCAGTTGCATCCAGGAAACCCCAGGAGCCCACAACCCTGAGGGTTTAGGGTTTAGGGGTTTAGTGTTTAGGGGTTTAGGGGTTTAGGGTTTAGGGGTTTAGGGTTTAGAGTTTAGAGTTTCTAACCATTCCAATAGAGTTTCTGGGAAAGAACAATCTATAAGAGTACATCTATTCTGCACCCTAGGCAAAGATATCATGACTTCTTCAGGCTCAGTAACCCTCGACTCCTAAGTCCCACCGCTCTCCGATCCTGGGATTAGGGTTTAGGGTTTAGGATTTAGGAATTTCGGCCGGCGCGGTATGTAATTAAGGCAGGGAGCGTAATGATTACACCGTAATCATTGGTGCAGGGCACTGGTGGATATTATAGTCTAGCAGAGCATGACAGACTCTGACGAATAGACGAAATGTGCAGACCCGTATCGTTCCGAGACACTGGGTGATGTAGGCGTAAACGTGTGACGGTCGGAATGACGATGCTGTGCTAACACATTCCCAAGTATGGCCGTCAACTCTCTTCATATTGCACAGCCCGCAATGATTCATCCAAACCAAACAATCAGACCACTCGATTTCACTCAACACGCGCGAAGGTCGCCTGCTTAGACTGCCACAACTGCTCCCAAGTCCGTCGGCACGTCGCACTGTCTGTCGTAGTTCCATCCAAAGCAGACCAACTGACCATCTGATCTCACTGCACACGTGTGACTGTCGCCTGCTGAGACTGCCACAACTGCTCCCAAATCCGTCGGCACATCGCATTGTCCGCAGCTGTTCCATCCAAAGCAGACCAACTGACCATCTGATCTCACTGCACACGTGTGACTGTCGCCTGCTGAGACTGCCACAATTTCTCCCAAATCCGTCGGCACATCGCATTGTCCGCAGCTGTTACGCCCAAAGCAGACCAACTGACCATCTGATCTCAATGCACACGTGTGACTGTCGCCTGCTGAGACTGCCACAATTTCTCCCAAATCCGTCGGCACATCGCACTGTCCGGATCCGTTCTCTCCAAAGCAGACCAACTGACCAGCTGATCTCACTGCACAAGTGTGCAGGAAGCCTGCTGAGACTGCCGCAACTGCTCCCAAATCCGTCGGCACATCGCATTGTCCGTCGGCGTTGTTTCCAAAGCAGACCAACTGACCATCTGATCTCACTGCACACGAGTGACTGACGCCTGCTGAGACCCCCACAACTGCTCCCAAATCCGTCGGCACATCGCATTGTCCGCAGCTGTTACGCCCAAAGCAGACCAACTGACCATCTGATCTCACTGCACACGTGTGATAGACACCTGCTGAGACTGCCACAACTTCGCCCAAATCCGTCGGCACATCGCACTGTCCGGATCCGTTCTCTCCAAAGCAGACCAACTGACCATCTGATCTCACTGCACACGTGTGAAAGCCGCCTGCTGAGACTGCCGCAACTGCTCCCACATGTGTCGGCACATCCCGTTGTCTTTTGGCGTTCAACCTGACGCAGACCAACGGAATATCTGATGTCACTAGACGCACGCGCCTATTGCCGATGGAACCTGTAGATTTGAAGCCATCCCGGAACACTCGTCCGTAGGACATCTGCCGGACATGTTCCTTGGACAACCTGCTTGGACGTCTCTCGCGCCACCACCAGGAACAGAAACAAAATGAACCAAAACACTCTGTTGAAATCGAGGATGTCAGGCAAAGCATGGCGAGCTCCAGAACGACTCTGGAAACATACATTGCCGCAACAACAAAATGATGTGCCTCTTATCTTTCTTTTTTCATGCCGCCTCATGACTCAAAATACACATTGATCGAAAACCAGATTCCAAAAGACGAAAAGCCAAATGTGACGGCAGGTAGTGTGCCAATGAGATGCGATGAGCAAAATATCTACTAGGCTCTAAACCCTCAACCCTGAAAGCCTGACAAACCGACTACCCAAGTTCTCGTGTGATGGCCTTTCCATGGTGAGGTCTATCAGTCTGTCTCTTCCCGAGCAGAAATGCAGCAAAACACTTGTGAATACTATTTGTTCTACAGTCTGAAGTTTAAGCTTTGATTTTTAGCTTGACCGCCCAACTACCCTTAATTATACCATATTGTATACCCTGACAGACCATCAGGGCTCTTCTACGGGGCACTTGGGGGTCCTGAGGTGTCGGGGGTGCCTGGCACAAGTTTCCCTATTTTCGCAAAAGACCCTTGCTTGCGACTACGCGTACCTTAAAGGAACCGTTGTAAAACCCTTACAGGATCCTAAGCCCAAAGGGGTCCTGGGTACCTACAAGGTAAAAATAAGTAGAGTTGCTTTAGTATAGTAGGAAGTAATACTATTGGTTTGGGTCAGCATACGAAGCATACCCAAACCCTAAAAACCAAACCCTAACCCTTAAACCCCAACCCCTAACCCTCACCCCCAAGCCCCAAACCCTAGCTACTTAGGACCCTTTGGGAAAGGTACCGTTCAAGCTCAGTAAGTTTAGAAGGTGGCATGGTTAGAGATCATGTAGGAACGTAGTTTGAAAAAAAACGTGAATTAAAAGCGCAAAACCCTAAACCCTAAAACCTAAACCGTGAAGGTAGAGGGCAAGCATCATCGAGGCGCCATCACAGGCAAAACAAAGCTAGAATAAAGGCATACTTAAAGGATCATGGAACTTAGTAACTAGGGTTATAAATAAGGTAACTATACTTATAATTACTTATAACCCGAATTAAGGTACTTATAACCCTACTTACTACGTCCCATGAACCTTTAAAGTAGGTAAACTGCTAGAGAGTCAGTGCAAAGACAGCTCATCTTCTCCGTCGTCGTCAGAGGGCTCGAAGCTGCTGTAGTTTTTCCCACGTTCTATGCGTAAGTAGTTATTCTATAGAGTTGTAACAGGGATCCACTTAGGGAACTCAGAACTCTACGTATTACCTACTCACTATGTCCTCCGACCCTCCGAGTAAATTACAGACCCTAAACCCCTAAACCCTAAAATCAAAAACGTTATAAACCCTAAACCCTACAATCCTAAACCTCATAAACACTAAACCCTACAATCCTAAACCTTATGGACCCTAAACCGTAAAATTCTAAACCTTATGGACCCTAAACGGTAAAATCCTAAACCTTACAAACCCTAAACCCTAAAGTCCTAAACCCTACAAACCCCAAACCCTAAAGTCCTAAACCCTAGAATCCTAAGCCTTAAACCCTAGATCCCTTTAAGGAACCCTATAGATCCCTTTAAGCAATCAACACGACGACCCTCGACTCCTTGACGTTAATCGGATTTGCCGTGGGGTTTAGGGCATCTGGCTCCACGTTGCCCTAAACACAGCCGTTTAGGGTTTAGGGTTTAGGGTTTAGGGTTTAGGGTGCCCCCGTAAGACAGCCTAGGGCATACAGCAAGGGCAGGGCCATAACGAATCTTCAGCTAAGGTGGGTTTGTAGGAAATGCATCCAGGATCGCCGCAGCCCGGAATGAGTTTAGGGTTTAGGGTTTAGGGATGAAGATTCTCGCACGCTCAGCTGGCTCTGAATATCATGCAGCAAGGTCGCTGCGCAGCGCCTCGGCTGTCACACCGCATGTATGGGGTTTTCCTTATATTATGGGTACTGCAGGATTTATATCATCAACCGTAGTGGTGACATGACGTCACGAACATCTCGGCTGGCTCAGCATACGAATATGAACTGATTCGTCACAAGTTTCATTTCCACCACGAAATCTACTCTAAACCCTAAACTCTAAACCCTAAACCCTTTAAGAGCCTTGCTCGGTCCTGGCTTCAGGGATCCCAGAACGGTCCTTCTCCGTCTCAAGCCAAGCTACTCGTGGATGCTGCTCAAGACCTTCTTCTCCAACATTTCCAAGTCCTGCAATGGGGTTTAGGGTTTAGGGTATAATGGTGCACGACATTCGAAGCATCTTCTTCCATCCGTTTTGTCTGCCATGTCGATGCAGGGCTGCAGTTCTCGGAGTTACCATTTAGCTCGAGGGGTGGCATTAGGAATCTTCAACATCCTAAACCAAGGCACCCGAATCCCTGATCGTCTGACCAATGCAGCACATGGGCTTGAACCCCCAAGTACCAGAACTGCGGCCCGAACGCTCAGCAAAAGGATTGAAACCGAACTTTGCAACCCCGGTCCAAACTCCAAAAACCTACACCCTCAGTAATGCCTCAGGAAAATCGACTTGACAAAGCAGCAAGCACAGAAATGCGAAAACCGTGCATCACCATCACGTTGGTGGCACGGCAAACATACTGTACTGAGATGCACCGAGCAATATCCCACGAAGTACTCATTGAGACAACGCAAACCATGATCTCTATCATGGGTGACACATGCGTTTTTTCGCGGTCCTGCTGGGCTGCCTCGTGATTAACACCATCCATGGCAGGGGGGATGCCGCACAACTTCCCGTTCTTAACGCAACCAGCAGCACTCAGACCCAATCCGCATACATACTTTGTGTCGCAGTTGGGCACCTCAGCCAGAGCTGCCATTGCAGCTTCCGCAAGGTTGTTGATGTGCATCTTGTGGCATGTCAGCACCTGGGGATCGACGTATGTCACCTCTCCAGACTCGGCTTTCATCCACCATCGTGTCACATACTTGCCAACCAACTGCCCTGCAATATCCAGCACAGCAACTTTGATGTCTGAGCGGCCGTAGTCCACTCCAACGAAGACTTGTTGCTCCGCGGCCAGGTGATGGGAAATCGGTGCAGGCACGCTCCGCGTTCCGAACGGAAGTTGGAGCAACTCTCCAATCTTGTCTGTGGCATTATCTCTAGTAATGCGAAGTGGCCCGAACTGAGCTAGATTTTCTGCCAGCGCAGGATGCTCTGCAAACAGTGCAACCAGCGATGTCAATGTCTCTTCTTCTTCGCACACGACTCGAAGCGTTGATGTGCCCACGATGGCAGCAGTAATCGTTGCAGCACGCGCGAAGAGTACTTTAAGACCAAGCGACCGCTGTTCATCTCCTTTGGCAGGGATTGGGCAGTAATACACATAGGGGCTCTCAAAGTCGCTACGATCAGCAAGTATCCAGACCTTTTCAAGCTTCGAGGACTCCAGCTTTGCCGCGATCTCTCGCAGTGGTTGCACGGCGAAGTCGGCCATGGTCGGTGCTAGGGAAGCCGAGCTTTGCAAAATGACAGCAGATGTTGAACTCCGAAGTGCAGCTAAGGTTGAGGGTTCACATACCGGTAGGTCGAAGGTCGGTGTTTTATCACTATAACATCTACACTTCCAAGTTCAAGCGGGCTGCATCGGCTGGGCGGTTTAAGATGCTTTGGGACAACAACGCATTACGCAGTGGGAAAGGCTTAGCCGTGCCTGAGCCACCAACAAATACCATGGATCCCGTCAGCGAAAGCATTTCACAGGACAGACAAAGCTTAAAGACCGAAAGTGGATCTAGAAGGATCTCGGCCTACCCCCTACTGCCTCGGAACTACATGTGCAGATGGCCCTAAATGGAATCAAGTGCTGAAGGACTGACTGCTTTTTTTCCAACCAGCCACGGCCTCCCACTCGTGCTGGCCTCTCACTCTATGCGAACTTCTTGGTCATCATCTGAAGTGCTACCAGGCTCAGGCAATCGGAGGAATAGCGGAGTGCGGTAGGGGCACAAACAATCAGTGCAAGCAGACGGTTTCCATGGTGAAGATCAGGCGGCAGCGGCAACAGCAGATCCTGCTGCTGAACCTACTGTTAGATGACGAAGACTACTACTACCACCGCCTACCACCACGACACGGCCACTTCCGCGACCGCTACCACTAGCAGGACCACTGCTTCTACCGCCTCAACCACCACTACCACCACTGCCACGACCGCGACCACCCGCACGAGGACGACAATGGCGACGACAACCATGACTCGTAGTACCACAACCACCACCGCAACCTAACCACCACCGCTGCCAATGCAGCCCTGCTCAAGGCCAGCTCTTGCCGCAGCGACAGCAGCGACGACGAGACGACAGCTACACACACACGCACACACCCTCATCACCGTTCGTTCTGAAGAGTTCTTTCAGTGCTATACCCATGTTATGGCTTCCTGCTCAGAGCATGAAGAGTAGAAGCCCGTCATCCGAAGCGTGCAGCTATCCTCAGAGCTCCTCCTAAGGCGAGCCGTGGCCCTGACTCGGACTTCTTCCCCGGGGGCGACGTCCAGAAATACCTTCAATGTGTCAGGGCTAAACCATTTAGGGTTTAGGGCAGTTTAGGGGTTATTGGGTTAGGGTAGAACTGTTTTAGGGTTTGCAGAACCTTTAGGTATTTTGTAAGTGGGTCGACTAGTTGGCGAGGTATGCACATTACGTATTCATTATGCACAGGTGGCAAAAATAACAATATCCACAAATCCAGGGCCCAAAGAGGTAATGGCTGATCGTAAAGCGAATGGACCTGGGTGCGAGAGCCAGCCCATGTGCCCTGTAGTGTTCAGCTGCCGGGGCAACAGGCTTGCACAGTGCGACTGCTGTGGATACCCTAAACCCAAAACTCATAAACCCAAAACACATAAACCCGAAACCAATAAACCCAAAACCCATAAACCCTAAACCCCAAACTAAGCCAAAGAGACCCCAACAACCCTGCAACCCTAAAACGCTACCGCTACCCCAAACCACAAACCCTAAACCCCAAAGCGGAACCCCTAAACCCCAAAAGCGCCCTATAGCCCCTAATGACTCCTTTCGCCAAGTGGCCTGCCGCGAGTGCTTGGCGAGCCACGGCTCGACCTCTGCCACACGGAGTGAGGTTATAGGGTTATATATTTAGGGTTTAGGGCTTAAGGTTTATAGGGGTTAGGGTTTAGGGTTAAGGGTCTATAGGGGTTAGGGCTGACAGGGGTTTGGAGTTTAGGGCTTACGGCTGCTGCTAGGGCTTGGGGTATATAGGGCTTGGGGACGTTTGGGGCTCCGCGGGCTGAAAGTGTCGAAAAGGTTTGTAGAGTTTCAAGGGGTTTCAGGGTTTTTTTGACGGCTTTTTGGGTTTAAAGCCCATGCCAGATGTACCAGTTCTTTAGTGTCAATGCAAATGTCTTTCGTATGGTAAAGACTACGAAACATGCTTATATGTCAGATATCCGCATGAAAATGGCACATCCGAAAACCATGCATGTAGTCGTCCCTCTCTTTTGCATGGTGGATGGGTGTGGCTGCCGACTCCCAGGAGAGTCCTTTCGGTCGGAAAAGGAC